>MU683648.1:10860-39172 GCA_026770625.1 Nicotiana glauca
CCCGAAGCTAACCGAATTATCGGAATTCAATTCCGAGCCTTCTAACTTACAAGTTAATATCCGATTGACTTTTCCAACTTAAGTCTTCTTATAAGAGACTAAGTGTCTCATTTCTTAATAAAGTCACTCCAATTAAATTCTAACGCACCCAATACTGATAATGAAACATAAGGAAGCAGAAAATGGGAAGAACGGGGTAGTTACTGACGAGACGACGGTTGGGTCGTCACAATACTAGGCCTTGTTCTATCTCTAGTAGCTAAATCCATTTCAAGGGGAGTACCAATTACACTCACTATTTGTTTAACATAATTCCATGTATGCATATGAAAAGGTAAACCAGAAAGGAGAACCCAAACCGGAGCAATAGGCAAATCCTCCTCCGGCTTGAAATCCGGTGACCATTTTTGGAGCCACATCTGCTGCCCTTAGATTTCAATTACTCTTCTAAACCAAACAGTACTAAAATCGTCTTCATTGGTGAAATCAAGAAAAACATTGTAATTATCAAACACCCCAATCTTGATAGAACCCCTAATCGATATTAGCTCCTTGAATTTTGATCTGATTTTGTCAATTTGGGGCCTTGGTTTTAGGAATCGGTTGACAATTGTGAGTTTTCACTCTTCAACAATAGTTCCATAGTAGTTTGAAGCTTTGAAGGGAACCACCGATATTCCGTTGTATGTAGTATGTGTCACAACGACAGAGTCTCTGCCCTAGCAATTTGGAGGAGTCGGAGCATTCGAGGAGGTGATGATTTTGGTAGCATAGGTCGATTTTGTACCAATTAGTTCAGAGGGTTGGTTCGGCATGAGATATGGAGTCGATTGACCTTCCAGACATGTCGGAACGGCACCGTCCGACGGGTCCATCGGTGGGCGCGTGAAGAGAAGACGCTGACTTTAGAAAATAGCCGTTGGTTCTTTTTGTTTAACTTGTGAACCTGTTCATTTTCGTGTAATTCAAAAGTGGCATTCAATAGTTACATTTTGCATTTGTTAGTCTAAATTTTGTAACAGTCACAAATCATATACAGGATAATCTAAGATAAGCATAAAATATATTGAATCAATTACAACTGGATATCATTCTAAATAGAACATCATAAACAAGAAATGTAAATTAGATTTATTAATATCACATTTTGCACGGAATATGTCCTAACTTGGCAATGTAGTTGGACAAAAAGGAGCTTATTTCTCATATGAGAAGACACGGTACAAGCCTGAGCAGACAGTTCTCATAGTCACTTTAAAACATATGCAATACGAAGGATAATCAAAGGAGTTAGTATTAGGGGGGTACATGGACCAGGTTGGTTCGGTTTTTATCAAAACCAAACCAAACCAACTATATCGGTTTGGATTGATTCGGTTTTGTCGGGTTTTTCGGGTTTTCGAGTTCTTTTTGTTACTTACATATTATTTCAATCTTACTTTGTTAAATATTTGATACGTATACATCAATTTAGTAAAAAAAAAGTTGACAAACATATTATCAATTAAAATATTCTTATGTGGAAATGCCATTAGTTAACACATAATAATTAATTTTTTAGTTGCCTGATAATAATTTTTCGTTGATATACACTTTTAGGTTATCCGAATTTAGTAATTAAACATAAAATCAATATGATACCTAAATATTAATAACCACTTCATATTCGAAAAAGATATAAGAAGTAACTCCTGATAAGAAACCGATCGTACAACCCATTATTTAAGGTCAATAAATATGGAACACTTCATATTCTATTAAATTTTATATCCCACAAGAGAATCCCAAATATTTCTAGATATTTTTTAAAGAAAAATTTATATAAAATCTTAAATAATATATATAAAAATTATATATTTATATGTCGGGTTGGTTCGGTTTTTTTTATTCAATACCAAACCAAATCAAACCAAACCGAGTCGGGTTTTTTAATCGGTTTGGTTTGACTTTTCGGTTTGGTGCGGTTTTTCGGTTCGGTTTGTACACCCCTAGTTAGTATCTAGCTTAGAGGTCAATGAAAAATTTTCATAGTAGATTGAGCTTTGACGCGTTTGATGCACAAGCAATTTATAAAATGTGGAGCAAGTAGTTTTGCTACTTCGTATCCCGTGAAGCTATCAACATGAAACAGTTCCTTCAACTTCTCTTCACATGTTATTTTCCTCTTATCTTTAGGTAGGTCTTTAAGTTTCAACATTTTATTCTATGTATATCAAACTAAACAATCATTTAGAGAGTTATCACTAATGCAAAATTTTATAAAAATAAAAGTACTTTTTACCATTGCAGTAACCAAAAATAATATCAAATAAACAAGTTTTCATATCTCGTGAGTCGTGAATATTTTTTTTCAAAGTTCACTGCATAATCAATACTAGATGCATAAAAAGCTTTTCTGTTTTCCTTTTTTTCTTTTTGCTAATAGAAGGTTACCAGATGATGCAAAGTTCCCTCATCGGCTTAATGGTCACATCCTTTCTTGCCTAAACAAATATTGGTATAAAAATATTTTTTTTCATTTTGAAAAAACTAGCTTGTAGTCAACCATTACAAATTGAACATCTCACTTTAATTTGATTTTGCACAATAAAATAAACAAAAATAAAATAGTTGAAGATTTAAATCGCTTAGTGTTTGTCAATGAAACTTTTGAAGCAATATATAAATATTATAAAAAATTTATAAGAAATGGAAAAGAACAAAATCTATGGTCGACCCTTTAATTAATACACAAATTATATTCACGTGACAAAGTTGAGAAAAGATTAAGTGATGGGTCTAAAATTTTAAGGGAAGCAGACAAATACAAATATAAGAAGCGAAATGAAAAATTCAACCTTTAGAATAAAAAAAATTTAAAATCAAATAATATTTTCTTAAATCAAAAGATAAAAGAAAGACAAACAAATAAAAGAAGAAAATAAGATAAAATAGCAGGGCTGAACCTTAAAGAAAAATATGACTAGTTTGTGCTTTTGACTTTAAACTATGACAAAACTTATTAAAACCTTAACTCTTTCCCACACTTTTCTTTTGATTTTGATTGGGGAAAACTTTTGTTAAAGAAGTAAAGGATAGTTGGGTTGTTTTGGAGCTTTTGTCTTTTCCTTTTTTGTCTTAGTAATAAGTTTGTGGGTTTTTTTCCAAAAAATGAAAATGAAACATTGTAAAAAGGAGAAAGATTACACCAATACAAATACAGGATCCGAAAAAAGTCACTGGGTTCTCCCGAGCCCACACTCACTATTGTAGCTCCGCCCCTTATGATATAAAGCAAATAATGCGGGTGAGTGCAACCAAGCATGTCTCATTTCATTTTAAAACTTTTGCGCTGTTCAAACCTGCTCTTTTGCGTAAAAGATGGATCTTTTTTTATGAACAAAGGGAAGTAACTCTTTCTCTGTACTTTAGCTCACGCTACCTTCCTTCTTATGATAAAAGATGGTTATAAATCTTTTTGCAGGAAACTATGTTTGGTTGGACTAATAAGAGGGAAGGTAGCAGGAGTAGAGCTGAAAGCATAGAGTTAAGGCTATTTCCCTTGTTGGTTAGGAAGGATGAGCACAAGTAACCAAAATTAGACGACAGAAATCATAAAGCAAAAGGCTTTTTTGCTTCCCCTACATTTATACCAAATAAATTACAGGAAAATATTAAAACATCTCCCCGGGAACTAAATTAACAAATATACTTCTCCTCGAGTATATTTAAATATATAACTTCTGAAAAGTCTTCATCAGAATTTTGGAATTTACGAGAATGATTTCTTCAAAAACTTTCTTGGATGGACTGATTGTGCCTCAGTTAAGAACCTTTGACAAAATAATCGGGGACATTTATATATTGTCTTCATGTAACTCGAAGTCGCACTATGTACTGTAGAAGTCCTATGTGTAGCAATGTATAGCTAGTGAAAACCTTAAGGAACCTCTAAGAAATTACCTGCCTAAACCAAGCATTAATGCATTGCCCAACAAAATGAAATACGGCTAAGACCAGAAAGATCGACACGTAACGAGAATGCCAAGCTTACAAGCAATCTTTCAAAAGTAAGAAGTATAAGATTATCAATTATAGAAATACTATATCGTTCTTTAGGATTTTTTTAAAATAAAGTTGCCCAGACAGCCGTTTAGGTTGTGTTGTATTAACAAAAAAAAAAAAAAGAGGGGGCCTGGACCTGACCTCACAAAATACAGCAACGGTGATGCAAAAGGACAGGAGGTTCATATATATACACCCTCCTTCCTAAGACCTATGAACAAAATTAACTGACAAAGAAATTAGATTTTTCATATTTTGTCCTTATACTAGGAAGTTTCCATTTACCAAGGAAAAATGGTCCTTTTGCATTGCTAGGAAATTCTTGAATTGAACGATACCCCCTTCTCTGATTTGTGGTGGTAGCCAATTTAGCAAGACAATCCGCTACCTGATTCCCCTCTCTGAAACAATGCTTGACTGTAGCTTGATTTTGTTTAATAATGAGGGAAGCTCTGTCTATTACCTTTTTAATCTTCATGTTGTTAGAGTTTCCATCCGTGAGCACATCCACTATCATCTTTGAGTCCAGTTCAATAGAGAAATTAGTGTACCCATTCTGACTACACCATTTCCCTCCAAACTCTGTTGCTTTAGCTTCTGCCATGGTATTATCATCACATCTGATAGGAATAGAAAAAGCCATAATAAGGTCCCCTTGACTATTCCTAACCACCCCTCCAATGCCTGCCTTACCACTTTCTTTGCAGAAGCTTCCATCCATATTAACTTTGACAATACCAGGTAGAGGAAACTCCCATATAACTTGTATCCATTTCTGAGATGGTCTGAGTCTCTCGATCTTAAACACATAATAAGGGCCATTCCATCTGAGTGTAGTCACCAGGTACCATGTTGGAGATAGCCGCTTTTAATATCCATGTGATTTGGTGTCTCATAGAGTTCAGCTGAAACTTCTTTTGTTTTCCATATCTGCATGCATTTCTTTATTTCCAAAGTTCCCAGCATATGATTGTGGGAGCTATTTGAAGCATTTCATTGTGTACTTTATTGTTGACCGTTGTCTCCCACCATTTTTTGAATGTAGCAATAATAGGCTCCTGTTGATGTTTGATTCCAAATGCATTTCCTATGTTGTTCCAAATGAAGATGGCGACTTCACTACTATTAAAGACACGATGAACTGTTTCTACCTGCATAGAAGAGCAACAAGAACATCTGGAAATAATTTTAATACCAAATCTACAAATAACATCATCAAATGGCAATCTATTTTTGAAAATTCTCCAAGATATAAAGGACATTTTAAAGGGGAGAGAATTATGCCAGATTTTGTTTATGAAGATATTCTTCTGTTTTTTGAATCTAATAGAATGCCATGCTGAGTTAGAAGAATATATGCCATCATTAGAAGTAGTCCAAACAGGGAAATCATTCTCATTTGGGTCTCCTATTTCCAGTTGAACAATATTATCCATAATATGCGCAGGGAGAACGTCGTTGAGTTTGTCAATATTCTATTTTCCATTATTAATGGAGTCTTTCACCTGAATTTTAGAAGATCTCACAAGGTTGTTGGCTAATGCGCCTTTACCTGTCCATTTATCCCGCCAAAAGCTACAATTACCTTTCTGTATTTCTCACTAATGTTTTTCTCAGTTTTGTCTCTAATTTTGAGCATGTTTCTTCAATTATGAGAATAAGTGGGATTTGACTTTTTGTTTACTGGATGGGCTATTTTGCAATATTTATTCTTGAGAAATTTAGCCCAAAGGGAAGGATGAATTTTGAATCTCCACCATCTTTTAATGATAAATGTATTTATGATATTCTCCATTTTTCTGACACCAGCTCCTCCCTCATCTTTGGGTAGACAAATGTTGTTCCACAGAGACCAATGATATTTGTTTTTAGCTTCATTTGTACCCCAGAAGAATTTTGCAAAGTACCATAAGCTTAGTAATTCCTTTAGGAGGGTTCATAGCAGATAAAATGTAAGTGGGGATGGATTGTAAGACATGTTTAATCAAAATCATTCTCCATCTAGAGGACATCATATTGGCTTTCCATCCATTAAGATTCTTGATCACTTTAGAGAGCATACCATAAAAAAAAATTACTAATCTTCCTCCCAAAATAAATGGGGCATCCCAGATAAGAGCCTGTAGCATTTCTAATTCTATTGATTCTTGTAGCACAGGTGTGAGAGGATGTAATAAAGAAGCTCTTATCATTGTTAACTTTCTGCCCAGAAGCCTTTTCATACTTGTCAATAGCCTTTTTGATTAACTTAAGAGTCATGTTATTTCCACCACAGAATATAACATAGGCTAAATGATTGATCATCGGGCCTCTCGTATCTATGCTAAAATGAGTGAAGCCAGTAAAGTCATTGAGAGTATTTAGAGATCTAGAGAGAACCTTAGCTCCAATAATAAACAAAGAAGGGGATAAGGGATCTCCCTGTTTGAGGCCCTGAGTAGATGTGAAAAAATATGTTCTAACCCCATTGATAATGATAGAGTGCCATATATCTTGTAGAAGTCCCCAGATCATGTCAATCCAATTTTCAGAGAAACCAAATTTCCTCATAACTGCTAACAAAAAGGTCCAGGAAATTCTATCATAAGCTTTTGCCATGTCAAGTTTTATTATAACATTACCACCTCTGTTCTTCTTGTTCACTCCTTGAGCAATCTCCTAAGCTAATAGGATATTTTCAGTGATCAATATTCCTTTCACAAAGCCACTTTGATTCTCTGATATAAGCTTTCCAAGAATAGGATTCAGCCTTCTAGAAAGGATCTTGGAGATAATCTTGGATATAAAGTTACTTAAACTAATAGGTTTCACATCCGAGAAACTACTAGGAGAATCAAGAGAATCAACTTTAGGAATGAGAACTAAAAAAGTATGAGAAAAAATTTAGTGAGCCTCCTGACATTGAAAACAGCTTGAACAAAATTAGTGATATCCTCCTTAATGATATCCCAACAGGATTAAAAGAATTTTCCATTATATCCACCGGTCCTGCTGCACTATCAGGACTCATGTTGAAGACAACATCTCTAATCTCTTTTGTATCAGGAATGACAGTAAGACTTTCATTATCTGCATCAGTTACACATTGAGAAATACAGCTGATGATATGATGATCATTGTAGTGGTGATTGATGTTAAAGAACTGTTGAAAGTGGTGGACAGCAGCCTTGCCAATATTAGCATCCCCCTCAATCCAGTGGCCTCTATGGTCTTTAATTTTAAGAATATGTAGCCTTCTCTTACTCTCTCTGATGGTGCTATGGAAGTATTTAATGTTAGCATCTCCATCTTCAAACAAGTTGACCCTAAATTTCTGCCTGAGAATGCCATCCTGTGTCATCTAATGTACTCAGCTTATCCTTTGTTCAATTCAGTTTTGGTTGTATCATCACTGTTTATAAGATCCATTTATTCAAGGTCCTTCATTTTATTTTCCTAGTATTGAACTTGGTTGAAAATATTGCCAATATCGTCTTTGGACCATTGATTCAGTCTTCTGCTCAACATTTTTAGCTTTTGTTGAAGTCTCCACGGAGGATTTCCATTGGTATGATTCCTCCAAACTTCTTCAACTACCTGTAAAAAAGTTGGTTGATTAGTCAAAAAATTTAAAAACTTGAAGTATTTAGGCCCCTATTGGTTAGTGTCCCTGCATTGAATTAGAAGAGGTCTATGGTCAGAGCCAATTCTAGCCAAGTGATTGACAATATTGTTTTAAAAAATCTGGGACCAATCATCATTGATAAAAACTCTATCCAATCTCTTTTATATTCTTCTTCTTGGCTCCCAATTGTTACACCATGTGTATTTTTGTCCAACAAAACCCAAGTCTATCATACTACAGTTATCCATGCAAGTGCTGAATTCTAGACTTTTGTTCATTCTGTGAGGTCTACCACCTTTTTTCTCATCCGAATCTAGAATGACATTGAAATCACCCTCAATACACCATGGACCATTTACTTGAAGATTGGTTAACTCCATACTAAGTCATAACTCTCTCCTTTCTTCAGGAGTATATTTAACATATACTGCTGTGTTGTAGAGATCACTATTGGCAGCCCCATTATACGATTTGATAGTAAGTTGTTCGTGGTTATTCAAAATAGTAGTCATGTTGTTGCCTGACCACATGATCCAAATCTGACCATTTGAATTAGAGATAGAGTGTTGATAGCCAAGGAAATTCCTGCACCTTTCTATTTGATTAGTACTAACAAAAGGTTCTATAATAGCAACTAGTTCCACTTTGGAGATCAATTTTTTTAGCCTTGGCAAGGCTTTTTTGGTATTCACTCCCCTAATGTTCCAAAAAATGACATTTATCATAGAAATAATTTAGGCTAGCATGAGTGTCCCCCTTTAGGAGGTGTAGTATCTTTGCTTTTATTCCTTTTTTCTTTTTTTTTTCTTTTCTTTTCTTTGGAACATACGATCTGAAAAGATTCATCCTTTGCATCAGTTTGTATTTGATCTTCAGGAACCATTACAATCACCCTATTAGGGGATGTCACCTCAATTTGTTGACTAGTCACATATATATTTTGTTTGGATTTAGATTCCATATTGAAATCAACCACCATCTCAATCCCAGGAAGATTTCGAATTTCAGAAGGCACACTAGTAGATTCATTAACATAATCACTTAAGTTAAGGGCTCTCTTTTGCATTTTTTTTGTTTCAGTATCTTCCTTCTCAGTCGAACTCTCATTTTCTCGAATGGACTCCTGCAGATTCTCCTTTTGTTCCACTGTTATTGATATAGACTTTCTGCTCCTATTTGTCTAGCTTTGTTCTCGAAGGCAGTTGATCATTGCCAGCTTTAGATTGGTCGTTAATTGCCTTATATTGATCGTTGACAACCTTAGCTTGATCTCCCTATTCACAAGAATTAACATTCACGACATTATCATTAGTACTGTGTTGGTTTAGGTTTTGAAGGGCCAAACTTATATCTTTGGTATGATTCTTCCTCCTGATATAGCCAGCAGAAAGGTTGAAACTTGGTTTGAATAAGACTTTGGCTTTTTTCTTAAGAAACTTTCCTTGTTTGCTTTTTTTAGTTTTTTTCCTGGATCTCTCCCTCATGTTGCTAGATGGTTGTTGCTGTGAGCACATGATTTTTGCCCTATATGAATTACTCCCATAATTTCAAACAAAATAATTTCTTTTCGTTATTTTTAATTATTTTTAATTGTGTTGATTTTTGTGGCATTTTCTGTTAATTACTTGCATGTGAGTGTGCATTTTCAATTCATATAAAAATACAAACTATATGCATTTCATTTAAGGTTTAATTTTACATATTAGGAATTAATTAGTAATTAGGAGTTTACAAAAATATAAAAAAATCAAAAAAAATTAATAAATAGTTTACTTTTGCTTTTAATTTTAATTTTTGAAATTTTAGTAGTTTTTCTTTTATATTAAATTAGTTTGTGTTAATTGTCATATAGGTTTAATTAATGTTATTTAGGAATTCATTTAGATTTATTTTCAGTTTTTAAAATAAAAGAAATTAGGTTAAAAGAAAAGAGAAAAAGGAAAAAAAAATAAACATGTTGGGCTGCCCAGCTCCAGCCCAAAGAAAATTCTCTTAAAACCACCCCAAATCACCATCTCCCAGCCCTTGACGCAGCCCCAAACCGCCTTGGTCCAAAGCCCAAACACCCTAGTCCGGTCCGTTTCCCACCCCCTTCAAAACGACACCGTTTTGGGTCCAGGCAATCTGGGCCGTCGAGGGTCTTTGATCCTACGGCTCAGAACTCGGGTATACTTAATATTTAACTGTCCAAATGCCCTCACCCCCCCCCCATTTCGTCTCTGTCAGAGACTAACTCACACAAACCCTAGCGCCACTGCCTCCCACCGTTTACCGCCCTAGACTGTCGCCGAAAATCACCTCATGGCGGTGGCCGGTCACCAAACAACTCCAAAATTACACCATAATACCCCCTCGTCATCCTCATCATAAATCTGACCTTCATTTCCCCCAAATCCCCGTCAAAGTGGTCGAATAATCCAAATCCTTGGCGTCGCCTCCGCCGCACACGGCGCCGCCGCCTCCAAACCACCCCAAATCAATACCCTGAGACTCCCTCTGCCTCCCTCATGATAAATCTTATACTAGTTCCCCTCAAACATCCCTGAAGCCTCTCGAATCTTGAATTTAGTTTAACCCTAAAATCCAAATATTTCCATTTGAAGGGTTCGTCAAGGTTTTGGTTTTGTTCTGAGGTTATTTATGTGTTTTTGGTTAAAAGCACATGAATAGCCTCAGTTTGAATCAGGACATGACATATTAAAGATCCTCACTGATTTCTGTCCGGATATTTCATTAGGTATTTCCTCTATCTTGTTTTCTTTGGTGTAATTTCGTTTATTCCTCCACCTCTTCTCTTATTCTGTTGATTGTTTGATCTGTTTGTGTTCATTCAAGGAGTTAATCCGTTTTGAACTAATTCATGGTCTTGTTTAGGATTTATTAATTGTCTTCATGTTAATTGATTTAGAATTCTTAGGGTTTTGATTGATTTTTGTTGATTCTGTTTTTGTTTTATTTTTTTGGTTTAATTTTTGTTCTATTTTTTTTAGTTTAATTTTGTGTTTGGTTTCGATTAAATAATCCATGATTGCTACTGGTAGCTTTCAACTTTGATTCTTTTAGTTAATTAAAGATTAAAATAGGTTGGTTTGATTTTGTTAATTAAAGAGTTGTTTGGTTATAGCTGAATAGGCTAGATTTTTGTTAAACCATGGTCACTTCTTGACCAGGTTATCAGGACAAAAGGGGCTAGTTTAGTTTGGTAATTTCAGAATAAATAAAATGGTAGTTTAGGTATTTTTAGGCAAGAGAATCTTATAGTAACTAAAATTGGAAACCCCTAGAACCTTCTAGATGGGGTTCAAATTAAAATTTCAGGAACTTAGTAGTGTGACTTGACCAACAAGCCAATAAATAAGGGACTAATTAGCTAAAACTGAAAATAAAAGAGGGACCTAGGGTGTAAATCAAAATCTGAAGGCAGCCCTAGTTTTACCTATAAAAAGGCATGCCCATTGCCTTGATTAACAAGTTTTGAAATCTGAAAACTCCACACAAATTTCTAGAAGCCTTAGAGATCTAAAAAGTTTGAAATTCAAAAATTCAAAAAGTTAGAGTGAGAAGAGCCTGAAATTCGAAATTCAAAATCTCCAAAAACAAAAGTTAGAAATCTGAGAGTGTGAGAGTTTACTTAGATCCTAGATCTTCTGAAAACCAAAAAATATATAGCACAAAAACTCCAAAAATTGCTGTTCCATTGAATTTTCTGAGAGTGATCTTAAGTTTCTAGTTTTAAACTAACATCCTAGCCTATCTAGAGTTGCAAATGGCTTGAATGTGCTTTGCGTTTTGGGTAATTGAAGTTTCAGAGGTCCTGTATGTTATTTCGAGTCAATTTGGGTCATTCAAGCTGTTTTGGGCTGTTTTACTGCTGCAGTTTGTGTTAAAATATTTTTTGGGTTGTGCACTGTCATTACTGGGTTCGAAATTGGTCCAAAGTTGCTGTTGATTATTGCATGATGTTGCTGATTTCTCCTTCTTCTTCTTTTGTTCTAACTTCCAGGTATTTTTTAGCCTCAAATGATATATGAAAATAGAGTCAAATGTATAATCCAAATTGGAAAGAGAAATGAAGTGCAAGCTGTTTTATCTTCCTGTACTTTACACTAGTCCAAATGCCTGTTACATTTACATTCATTTGAACTTTAGATTATTTGTATAAGTAGGACTATTTGGGCTGCTTTTGATTGAACTACTGGACTGTTGCAAATGCTTAGGTATCCTGTTAATGGTGCTAGATCAAATGTGTTTCGTTTTGGTTGTTTTATCATGACATTTAAGCTTAGAATGTGATTTCAGTTTAATAGAGGTTAGTTTTAGTCCTAGAACCTATTATAGCATATATGTTCATTACCTAGAAAGTGAAGCATCTCTTGTAGCTTCAAAATGATTAGTTATTTTAATTTGTTCATCATATATTTGTTTGAAAAGCAAAATCCAAAGAGTTAGATTTAAAAGCATTATCCATGTTGTATTCCGTGTAGTATGGGAGTCACGAATTGCTTTCAATTTCTGCTAAATTCTGGATTGAAGATGTCTGTTCATTGATGAACAAATGAAACGAATATGTTTATGAATATGATGATCAGTAGACCTTTAGTTGTAATAGGATTGAATTTAGGGCTTATTTATGAGCCCAAACATGACAGCCATTGATTTTAAGTAAGAATTGGGCCTAGTTGCATAATAACCGACCTAAAAAATTATCTGCCTCTGAATCAACGCTTTTTGTTTAAATGCGGACTGTTGGGCACTTCCGAATTGGGCTCATGCTGAGGCCCTATGTTTGGACCAGCTTCTTACCAAAGTTGAAGCTGAAAACTTTAATTTTGGCAAATCAATTTGTAATGCAAGTTCGGGCATTCCAAGTTAAGTACCAAATTTGAATTAAGAAGTTTCTCTCTTGTTTAAATTTGGACTTGATATTGAGGCCCGAAATCCTTGAATGCTTTTAATGGTAGTTTACTAATAATATTAATTAATTAAGTTGCTTTAGAGACAATCTTTAATAGAAAAATAATAGTCCCTTTTAGGATGGCCTTTAAAAATAAAACGAGGTGCACCGCGCCAAATGAAATCACAAACTGTGTGGCCCTTTTTAATTACCTCATTTAAAAATATTTAGAACTCGGGACGTGCCATTTAGCGAATTTTCATGGCCTCCTGCAAAGTTAATAACACATTAGTCACTTTAGGCGCGTTCTTTAATAATTTTACCTTTCTAAATTCGGGTGTGCATTTCATGTGACCCAAATCCAAATCCCAAAATATTGAATAAAATGTGTCGAGGATTCGGGTGCATTTCATGTGACGTGATCCAAAAACATATTTTAACCGACGTTCAATTTTCTAAAATTTATTAATTAAAAGCGGTAAATAATTTCAAAAATTGCACTATAGGATGACATGTATTAAAATCAGATTTTTAGCCAATCATAATAGTTTAAGCGACCATGCTAGAACCACGGGATCCGAGGGTGCCTAACACCTTCCCTCGGGTCAACGGAATTCCTTACTTAGAATTTCTGGTTCGCAGACTCCATTCGGGAAGTCGAAATTTCCTCGATTTGGGATTCAAGATAAACCAGTGACTTGGGACACCAAAAGCCAAACCTATCCCAAGTGGCGACTCTGAATTGAATAAATAATCCCATTTCGAATAATATCACTTAAAATGGTAAAATTCCCTTATACATTACCCTTCGGGGTAGGTGTGTAAAAAAGGAGGTGCGACAGCTCTGGCAACTCTGCTAGGGATACAAACCCAGAATTTTGGTTCAGGATTCAATAATTCGAGCTTAGAATAACTGTTACATTTGGCTTTATCTGATTTTTCTACGTTCCATGCTATATGTGCTAAATGCCTTACCACTTTGATATTTTGTGAACTGTATGTATAAATTGTTATGAATACCTTCCTCTCTCTAAGTCTTCTACATCATGGAGAAGGGTGCACTTCGTGTAGCGTCTCTTCTGTTTAGAGTCTTTTCCCATTTAGAACGAGGTTTGGATAAGTTGCTAAACCGGCAGAGCTTCTGTATCCCCGGTACGCTGCCTCCCCCTCGGCTCTAGTTGTCCGCTCGGGTAAGCCAGGTCTAAAACAATAAACCTAGGCTTTAAACCTAGAAGAACAAAACCTCATGCCGGATCCCTAGTAGGAAAGTTTGTTTGCATCATGTGCATTTGAATTAGGTGACTCAACACAGGGGTTTGGTTCGTCTAAGACAGGTGACCTGAAATGAAAAGACCATCCTGATGCATCTTACGTGCTACTTGTGCATTTATTTTCTCGGCTTTGCATGTTGATAGGCTTGTATATAATGAGAGAAAATTGAGAAAAATACTAGTATTAGGACTAAGTGAGGGTAACCACTTGTTTTGAAAAAACTAATGCCCAAATAGTACCGAAATACTGCCGGATTTTCGAGGAAAAAACAAAGGGAAAATAGAGAAAAAAGATTTTTTAACAAATATTTGGTTTTGACAAAATGTTTTGCCCGAACTATGCCAGTTTGATTCTCACCGGATGTGAGATACGTAGGCAACCCTCATCGGGTCCAATTTCCTTTTTTTTTTTGCAAAAATAGCCAAAAATATGAAAATTTTAAAATAAGTTGGATGATGTCATTCTTGTTCAAAATATGCCGAACGTCCCAAAAAGGACGCCGGAAGGCTGTTTTTTCAAGAACAACCACCATGAGTCATTTTAAACGTTTAGCGGGCACAAATTTAAAATCTTCTTCCTCGAAGTGCTGAAAGGCCATATCCGCAAAACCACGCCTTTGTATTTCTTAAAATAAATTTTTTGAAAAATAGCCATTTTTTCTTTTTGGTTCAAAATAAAGCCTTAAGTCATTTTAAATAAATGTGCAGGATGAGTACAGTTGACATTGAATCCTTCTCAGTCCTGAGTGAGATCCCTTTGAAGCTCCACATGTGGTGGAACGACCTAGGAAAAGGTAGCAGGGAAACGGTGGTAAAGATTCTGGGTGGCCTGGTCGGATTATTGAACATTAAGCCGAGGCCGGATATTATTGAAGCACTGATACCTTTCTGGGATCCAACTTGCAACGTGTTCTGGTTCTCAGACTTCGAGCTTACACCAACATTAGAAGAGGTTACAGGGTATGCAGGACTTAATGGAAACCTCAGGGGTCGATATCCATTGGCGCCAAGACCGGTAAATCTACACAGATTTCTGGACTTATTGAGTATTAGGGGATGTTCAGGATAAGAATTTATCGGAAGGATATTGCACTCTCCATTTCTTGTACCACCGATATGGAAACTCGAAAGGTTTCGAGGAGCCCAACACTAGTTTGACACACGCTGGAAACAAAGATAAGTGGGAGGCACGACGAGGTTTGGCCTTCATGTTAGCCTTCTTGGGAGACGTGATCTGTCCCTGAAAAGATGGTCACATAGATATCGGCCTCGTAGCAATGCTAGATGTGGCTATAAAGAAAACCAATAGCACGGTGGTTCCTTTGATTGTGGCTGAAATGTATCGAGCTTTGACCAAATGTCGAGAAGGATGTAAATTCTTTCAGGGTTGCAATTTATTGCTACAACTATGGATACAAGAGCATCTTTGTCACCGAACTGGGTACATGAACTATGGTTTGACCGGGTTAAGCTGTATTGACGAATTTAAAACCCGAGTAACAGGCATTGAGTTCCCTGAGGGTACCGAGGCTTGGCTATCATATTTGAGATCTCTGACTGCTGACAAAATTGAGTGGACTTTCGGGTGGCTTCCCGTTACTGAGGCAGTACACACATCAGTTGAAGTACCCTATATTCTCTTTATGGGCATTCGGAGTATCCAACCCTATGCTCCCTACCGAGTCTTGCGGCAACTGGGAAGATTCCAAACCGTCCACGGTGATGAAGATCTGAGCAAACAAGTCATCAAACTAGGACCGAAAGCTGCATTTCCGGAGGGAAAAATTCGCTAGATATGGAATGAATGTAGGTATCTTGAGCCTAAAACCATAGTGCGGAATCAGGCTAAGAGCAAAGTGGATCCCAAATACTTGGTCTGGTTTGGCAAAAGATTTCAAATTCCTGAGAGACCCGCCAAAAAGCCACATGTACAATAATTTACTGATGGGGCCCAGGTGCAATGGGATTGTCTAGCCAAGGAAAAGGAATACAGGGCCCGAATAGGAGCATTGGAAAAACAGGTTCAAGATCTTCGGTTTGAAAATAGCTTACAAGCCGCAGCCGATGAAGGTAACAAAAAGAAACTGACCCAAGAGATTGAAGCTCTTAAGGCTCAAATCCAACAAATGAAAATAGCTGCTAAAAATCAAGAAAGAAGTCGGTCCAATGAGAGGTTGTTGAAAGGGCTGAAGAAGCAAGTCTTAGAGTGCCAGGAAGAGTTGGAGAAATTTGAAGGGAATATGGCCAAAAACCGGGCACAATGGGCAAAGAAGACAGAGGAAAGAACCCAATTTGTGCAACAAATGAAAAGAAATTATGAGGGAACCATTGCTAATCTGAAAAGAAAAGTGAATACCCTTGAAGATAAGACAGCACAGTAGGACAAGGACTTTCAGGCTAAGAGGGAACAATGCTATAGGCTAATGGCCGAGATGGAGAAAGAAATAAAGCTGTTACAAGACCATCACTTCCACGACTCCCAGGTGTTAGAGGCTCGCAACAAGCAGATAAGCCGATTGCTTCAGGAAAAAGGCCGGATGAGAGAAAGAATTAGAGCCATTGCGGACTATATTATCATGAAATGTCAACTCTGCGAAAGAATGAGTCGCACTACCTTCTTTGCTATAGTGATGATTTTTGTTCGGCAAGTTATGAATGATTTGGAGCAGTTACAAGGGGGTCTCGCACATAGGCCCGCGGCGATGCCGAATGATGCCCCGCGGGCCCCAAGATTTGAAGCTTTAATGTATTCCTAGTTATCAAGTCTGTATTTTGTTATTTTGAGTCTGTTTTGTAATTTTCCCTTTTAAGAAAAACTAAAACAAAATAGTCTAGTATCTTTGTAATCAAAGTTTTATTAATGAAAAATTGAAAAAATCCCAAAAAAAATTATTTCCTTATTTTTGCAATTTATTTGCAAGAGTTATGCTTAGTCTAATTCATGCGGGGTTATGATACGTAGGAGATATCCATAAGATTCAACCGTAACCCTAAGAAAAAAAAAGAAAAATACGAGGGAAGGAAATAAAAGGAAAAACAAGAGTGGAAAATAAACGCAGAAAAGAGAAAATAAGAAAACCATGAAAGAAAAGAAAATGGAAAGGAAAGAAAATTCAAAATAGGATAAAACCGGAAAAGCAAAGCAAAAGCAAGGAAAAACAAATCAAAAGAAAAGAAACGGGAAGAAAAGCCGGGATGACGCATGGAACTGTGGCAAACATGTAGACACTCATTTAAATTTATAGGTGCATCACACCCCAATGTGCAATTACCTATCTGTTACTTGTCTCAAAATAACCGTTGTTGCTGTCAAATATCCAACTTAGGTTTTTAGAAATGGTAGTTAGTTTTTGGTAAGCTGGAATCGCATCGGTATTTCACCAGATCAAAAGGAAGTATAGAAATGTCGTCTGAAATGACTTTGCCACCAGTTCACATCACTAAAGACAGCCCCATCTCAGGGATCCCGGCCTCCGAGTCTGCCACAGCTGAAGAAAATCGGATATTACGTCTCGGAGTTATGGAGATGTGGGATGCATGGACTAACGGAAGAGAGCCTCCAAATGCTATCCCTGGCTTTCCTGAGTTGTTCCCGATATCTAGGGGTACTTCTAACATCCCCATCAGTCATCCGAATACCCCATTGGGACAACCAACTATGTCTGCTCACTTTGTAGGAACACCTTCTGAGGTACGCCCCTAGGTGTTCACATCAGGAGTAGCCCCCAATATTTTCACTGGTCCACCATGCTCCGCCACCACACAGCCTTCACTACCTAGGCCCGCTATTGATCCCTCAGCCTTTACTTTCCAAAATCCTATTTTTCAAGCGGATCCTCCTGAATATCTCACATACACTTACTCCCAACCACCCCCGTTTGAGCTTACACCTGGACAAGAAAAAACTCCTAAAGTGCCTGAGCAGGATGAGATGGCAAAAATGATGATGAGTTTAGAGCAGAGTCTGAAAAATATGCAAGGTTTAAGCGGGTAGAAGAGAGTTTCTTATAATGATCTGTGCATGTTCCCTCACGTGCACCTGCCCATGGGATTCAAAACTCCGAAGTTTGAGAAATATGACGAGCATGGCGACCCTATTGCCCACCTTAAAAAGTATTGCAACCAACTACGTGGGGCTGGCGGAAAAGAGGAATTGTTAATGGTTTACTTTGGAGAAAGCTTGGTGGGCATAGCTTCAGAATGGTATATGGATCAGGACATATCTCGATGGCACATTTGGGATGATCTTGCCAGAGATTTTGTTCGACAATTTCAGTACAACATAGATATTGCGCCAGACAGGAACTCCTTGGCGAATCTAAAGAAAAAATCCTAAGAAAGTTTTCGAGAATATGCAATTAAGTGGCGCGGGCAAGCATCGAGGGTGAAGCCCCCGATGAATGAAGTGGAAATGGTACCGTATTTCTTCAGGCCCAAGAAACCGATTACTTCCAGAACATGATGTCGGCTCTGGGCAAACCTTTTTCAGAGGCAATCAAGATTGGTGAGATGGTAGAGAATGGTTTGAAAATGGGTAGAATCTTGAGCCAGTCAGCCATCAGAGCAACCTCCCAAGCCATTCAAGGAGGGTCTGGAGGAATGGTTAAAGGAAAGAAGAAAGAAGAAACGTCTATGGTAGCATCAGGGGCAAGGTGGCACGCGCTCCCAGACCTATATTTTCTGAAAGAACCCCTCAACATTACTACCCCCATCATGATATGGCTTATGCTCCTCCACCTTATGCGGTCCTGAACGCTCAACCCTTTGCCCGGCCGCAACCACATGCCAATAGAAATCAAACTCCATTCCCAAGAAATCAGCCTTCCCACCAGAACCACTATATTCCTCGACCTTCGCAGAATAACTTCCGTCCTCGGGAATCACCCAGGAGACCAAACTTTACACCAATCGGTGAACCCTACTCCAGTCTGTTCCCAAAGCTTGTTCAAATGAATTTGATGCAGCCCATACCTCCAAACAGGCAAAACCCAGAGTCACCATCCTATCAGCGGGGCGTCCGATGTGCTTATCACTCAGGATCTGAGGGGCATGATATAGAAAACTGTTGGACGTTGAAAAGAGCCATGGAAGACTTGATAGAGCAAGGAAAGATAGTGTTGAGGGACGAGGAAGTCCCAAATGTGACCAACAATCCATTGCCAGCCCACAATAATGGGCTTGTGATTGGGATGTTCTGTGAGGATAAAGAGTTCGATCCGGCATTAAAGGCCATCACTGCTATTGCTGACGCAGAAAGAAAGCCAAAGGTTGCCCCGAAGCAAGATAAAGTAGAGAAGAAAAACAAAGTCACAAAGACGGAGCCAGAAAAGAAAGCTGAAGCTAGAACAGAAGCGATACCTCCCAAGGATGGAATTCTCTATGTCCCGCTAGGCCGTCAAGAAAAAAAGTTGATTATGAGCCCTCCAAAGAAATTGGAAGTGAAAAAGGGAACACAAGTCTACGTACCCAAGCAAGCCTATATGGTGCGGGGGACAATCAAACCACCTCGGTTGAGTGAGCCAGCGGTTATTGGACGCGTACCACAGAAGCCTGTGACCAACCCTGCTACAGTGCCATGGAATTATCATCAGACGTTGGTTATGTATAAAGGGAAAGAGATCCTGGGAGGGCTTCCAAAAAATGTTCCCGCCGAAAAGTACTCAAACATAAAAAAGGTAAACAATGCTACCAAAAGGCGTTTCCCGCCTAAGAAACCTGTGAGTGCTGAGGAAGCGGAAGTTTTCTTTCAAAAGATGAAAATGGCTGACTATGAGGTGGTCGATCAGTTGCGAAAATGTCTTGAACAAGTGTCTTTACTGTTATTACTGTTGAAATCCCCTGAGCATCAAAAGGTGTTGATGAAAACTCTGAATGAAGCCTATGTGCCGGTTGAAACTTCGGTAGAACAACTCGAAAGAATGGCAGAAAGGTTCTTTGCTGTCAATCAAATCTCATTCAGCAAAAATGACTTGCCTCCAGAGGGAGCTGCTCACAACAAGGCCTTGCACTTGACTATCAAGTGTGAGGGATATTATGTTAAGCGAGTCATGGTAAACGGAGGCTCGGATGTTGACCTTTGCCCACTCTCCATGCTGCAACGTATGGAAATCGGGACTGGAAGAATTCGTCCCAACAATTTCTGTGTGAGAGCCTTTGATGGCATCAAAAGAGATACCGTCTGGGAAATTGACCTAATCTTGACCATCAGACCGGTGGATTTCGAGGTGACATTCCAAGTTATGGATATGGATACGTCTTATAATTTTGTTCTGGGAAGGCCTTGGATCCATGCCGTTGGGGCTGTGCCTTCTACCCTCCACCAAATGGTAAAATTCAAATATGAGGACTAGGAAATCGTGGTCCATGGAGAAGATGAACAGTCAATCTATCGGGAGCCATCTGTCCCATGCTTTGAATCAGAGAGGGTAGTGAGCACATAGTCTACCAAGCATTTGAAGTTGTGGTGGCAGATCAACATGAAGAAGGAAACCCTTGCCCTCAACATTTCCTATCCAATGCTTCGATTATGGTGGCAAAGGAGATGATCAGACATGGTTTCAAGCTAGGAAAAGGACTTGGAAAGTCTCTGCAAGGCATATATGAGCTGGTGACTTTTCCTACGACCGAAAAGTTCTTCAGGATAGGTTTCCACCCTACCACAGATGATGTAAAATAGGCAGATGAGAGAAAGAAGGAAGGATGGGTCTTGCCACAGCCATTGCCACATTTGTATGAAACCTTTGTCGAGCCGAAGTACAGTGAAGAGGAAGATGATGAGGTTTTCACGGCTGAAGAAATTGAAGAAATATATGGGGCTCTGATACGATGTTGTCACAACCTAAAATCCACTAAGGGTCGTGGTGGCACCGGACACCTCTGTCAAGCAAGCCAACAAGAATACTTAATTAAATGCTCGTTATAAAAAATTTTGAGAACATTTCTTTTATAAAATTGAAACAAGACTCAGTATATTCCTCCGAATAAATAATGAAATATTGAAACAACCTTTAAGATTTTCGAATAATTCCAAATACATCCCCAGAACCCGGTGTCACAAGTTTATGAGCAACTATCGATAAGGAAAATAAAATACAACCTCTATCCGAAATACAGTGGACAAGGAATAAATAATAAAAATGCTGAAGGGAACTATGCTAGCTGCGGAGTCATCCGTGCTGCTACGCCCAGTAGGCTGATAGAGGTATATATACCTGTGCAACAAAAATGCACATAAGTGTAGTATGAGTACGTAATCAACGTGTACTCAGTGAGTATCCTGCCTAATCCCGAAGGGGTAGAGACGAGATGGTCGACTTTGACGCTCTCTAATGGTCCAATAATGATTAATCCTTAATATGTATATATTAAACAGTGGATTTATTTTATAAGCATGACTTTTAATCTAGATAAAGGAAACAAGTGAACACGAAATTCTTTCATAGGAAAATTTCCAGAATTCCTTTTAAATATAATCCAAATATTTTTAGGCCACAAAAGGGCAATAATAACTTAATTAAGTTCAGGCAGCAACACAAGCATGCGCAAATCACACCGAGGCGACGGTCCGATCCAACAGAAATAAATGTGCACTTGCCGAGGGGCGCGCCTATAGATGCATCTATTAATCTGCCGAGGCGTTCGGCCCGTTCCAAAAGAAACACACACAGACAAACAGTCAGTCAAGAAGTCAACATGGAGCATTTATCCAAGAAAAATAATTTCTCTTTAATAATTTAAGAAAACAAAGCTTAATTCCTTGTTAGAAATCCATTTATTAATTCAATGTGATTTACGAAAATCAAATGTCAATAGGATTACAGATATTCCAAGTATAGCATGCTGATGGGTCCTAACTACCCGAACAATAGCATAATAGTAGCTACGCACGGACTCTCGTCACCTCGTGCGTACGTAGCCCCCACATATAGGAGCACATAATCAATTATTTCACCTATGGGGTAAATTCCCCCTCACAAGATTAGAAAGGAGACTCACTTCACTCCGAAGACTCAAGACCAGCATTGTACATTCCTCCGAAGACTTGCACCAATGCACAATGCTCCCAAAACTAGCCAATGATGATACAAATCCATTAATATATGCTCAATTATTCATTTGAATTTAATATATGGAAATTCCCAACTCCGATCGAAAAGTTGACAAAAATGCCCTAGGGCCCACGTGCCCGGAATCCAAAATTTCTCGAAGATAAAGTTTACCCATGAACTCACGAACTCAAATATATGATTTTCTCTTAATTCCATACTCAAAATTGTGTCTAAATTCCAAGAATATGATTTTCTAGGTTTTCCACCAAAATCTCAATTTTTATACTAATTTTCATGTCTAATTCCATGGTATAATCTTGTATTTAACTTGGAAATAAGTAGGAGTAGCTTACCTTAACATTGATGATGAAATACCTCCTTGAAGCTCTCCAAAAATCGCCCAATGAAGTTAAGAAAATGAGAGAAATGGCCAAATATCTAATTTTTAAATCAAAGCTTCTGCCCCAGCTATTTCCGCTTCTGCAGAACTATTACCGCTTCCGCGGTCCCGCTTTTGCAGACAAAACTCCGCTTTTGCAGACAAGGGGGCTCTAGCCTATTTTCGCTTCTGTGACCAGACTAACGCAGATGCGGTTCTGCTTTTGCGGAACCTTGACCGCATCTGCGGTCCTCCCCAAAATCCTCTCTTCCGCTTCTGCGTCTCCTTCTCCACTTCTGCGGGGCCGCTTCTGCGGTCCCCATTCCGCAGAAGCAAAAATACCAGCAACCAATAAACTCAGCCTTCCCAAAAATCCCATTTTTGATCCGTTAACCACCCGAAATCCACTCGAGGCCCCCGGGACCCCAACCAGTCCCAAAACACATTACGGAGTTGCTCAAGGCCTCAAATCACATCAAACAACGCTAAAATCATCAATCGACCTCCAGTCCAAGCTTTATGAACTTTGAACTTTCCAACTTCTATTTCCGATGTTTAAACCTATCAAATCATGTCCGATTGACCTCAAATTTTGCACACAAGTCATATTTGACATTACGGACCTACTCCAACTTCTGGAATCGGATTCCAACCCCGATATCAAAAAGTCCACTTTCGGTCAAACTTCTCAAAAACCTTCAAATTTCTATCTTTAGCCAAATGGCTTCAAAATAACCTACGGTCCTCCGAATTCACTTTCGATCACGCTCCCAACTCCAGAATCACCATACGGAGCTACTCACAGTCTCGGAATCCCAACCGGGTATCGATAACGCTGAAATGCACTTGAAGACAAACTTAAGAAATTTCTTCCAAAATGCTAACTTCCACAATAGGCGCCAAAATGCTCTCGGGTTATCCAAAACCCAATCCGGGCATACGCCCAAGTCCGAAATCATCATACGAACCTTCTGGAACCTTCAAATCCCGATTCTGAGGTCGTTTGCTTAAAAATCCAATCCTTGTTCATTCTTTCAATTTTAAGCTTTCGAAATGAGAATTCTCTTCCTAAATCAACTCCGAACTTCCCGAACTTCAATTCCGACCATGTGTACTAGTCATAATACCTGAAATGAAGTTGCTCATGGCCTCAGACTGCTGAACGACGCGCTAGGGCTCAAAATGACCGGTCGGGTCGTTATAAAAGTACTCTACGAAACGCACATGGTTCAGCCAGGAGAGGGCACTAGCACCGCTGAGGTGTTATACATGGGACCAAGCGCCAAGCTTCAAAATTGGAAGGCTACGCCATTTCCGATCAGGCGGGAGTCTCGGTAGACCTGTCCTGCTACTTTTTCTGCATCTTGAGTTATTCCAGGGTGTAACTCGGATATTTCTTTTAGTTTCTTGTCTTTAGATTCCCAATGTAAACCCTGTTATCTTCCCAATTCCAAGAAATGAAATCAATATTTCATCGTTCATTTTTCTCTTTATTTTTTTGATTTTCTTTATTTTTCTCTTTTATTTCTTCTTTTCAGTTATAATAATGCTGCTTTAAATAACATGACATGCTTGCGGACTTCATGCCCAGATCCAAACACGCTGTCTAATTGTGAAATAATGAACCAAGAACCGGAATATGATGAAGAAGAGGCGTTTAGGGAAATAAATCGAGAACTGGAACAATTTGAGAACAAACCTAAGCCAAATTTGAATGACACTGAGCCAGTTAACTTGGGAACTTCTGAGGAAACTCGGGAAACCAAAATAAGCATTCACACAGATAAGAAAACCCGAGATGCAATAATCCAACTCCTATTTGAGTTTAAAGATGTGTTTGCTTGGTCGTATGATGACATGCCAGGGCTGAGTGTTGATCTAGTGGTGCATAAGTTGCCAACTTACCCCGATTGCCCTTCGGTCCAGCAAAAACAAAGAAAGTTGAAAACTGACATCAGCGATAAGATCAAAGAAGAAAGCACGAAACAATTGAAAGTAGGGGTAATCCGAGTAGTTCGGTACACTACATGGTTGGCCAATGTAGTCCCAGTTCCGAAAAAAGATGGGAAGACTCGGGTGTGTGTGGAGTACAGAGATTTGAATAGGGCAAGCCCCAAAGACAATTTCCCTTTGCCCAACATCCACATCCTTGTTGATAACTGCGCCAAGCATGAGATACAGTCCTTCGTGGATTGTTACGCAGGATATCACCAGGTGTTGATGGATGAGGAAGACGCAGAGAAAACGGCCTTCACCACACCCTGGAGTACATACTGTTACCGGGTTATGACATTTGGTCTGAAGAATGCTGGAGCGACCTATATGAGGGCCATGACCGCCATCTTCCATGATATAATGCATCAGGAGATAAAGGTGTATGTGGACGACGTAATCATCAAGTCCCGAACTCAGGATGATCACGTTCGAGATTTGAGAAAGTTCTTCGAACGGTTGCGCAAGTATGATCTAAAGCTAAACCCCGCAAAATGTGCATTTGGAGTTCCGTCGGGCAAACTTCTAGGCTTCATAGTCAGCAGGAGAGGTATCGAGTTAGACTCAACAAAGATAAAGTCTATTCGAGATTTGCCTCCTCCGAGAACTAAGAAGGATATGATGAGCTTGTTGGGCAGATTAAATTATATCAGCCGGTTCATTGCTCAACTGACTTCCACATGTGAGCCCATATTCAAGTTGTTGAAGAAAGATGCAGCAGTCAAATGGACGGATGAATGTCAAGAAGCCTTCGACAAGATGAAAGAATATCTGTCAAATTCTCCAGTCTTGGTTCTACAGAGCCAGGGAGACCTCTTTTCTTATATCTGACGGTATTGGAAAATTCTTTCGGCTGTGTCCTCGGGCAATATGATGTAACTGGGAAGAAAGAACAGGCAATCTACTACTTGAGTAAGAAGTTCACCAGTTATGAAGCAAAATATACTCTGTTGGAAAGAACCTGCTGCGCCTTGACTTGGGTCACTCAGAAGCTAAGACATTATCTGCAAGCCTACACCACCTACCTCTTAACCAGGTTGGATCCATTGAAGTACATATTCCAAAAACCAATGACCACAGGGAGGTTAGCAAAATGGCAGATTCTACTCACTAAGTTTGATATAGTCTATGTTACTCGTACGGGAATGAAAGCCCAGGCGTTGGCAGATCATCTGGCTGAAAATCCGGTTGATGAAGAATACCGACCATTGAGCACTTACTTCCTAGATGAAGAGGTAAATTCAATAGAAGCAATCTCTGAAGACACTCATTCTTGGAAAATGTTCTTCGATGGAGCAGTAAATGCCAGAGGTGTGGGAATTGGAGCAATCTTGATCTCACCTACTGGTCAACACTACCCGGCTACAGCCATGCTTCGGTTCTTCTGCACGAACAATACTGTTGATTATGAAGCCTGCATAATGGGTATGAACATGGCAATTGACCAAGACGTAGAAGAGTTATTAATCATGGGGGATTCCGATCTGATTATCTGGCAAACCCAAGGAGAGTGGGAGACCCGAGATGTTAAGCTCATTCCCTATCGGCAACATGTGGAAGATCTCAGCAAGCAATTCAAGTCGATAGAATTCAGGTACATCCCTCAGTGTCACAATGAATTAGCTGATGCACTTGCCACTCTGGCTTCGATGCTGCCTTACCCAGGCAATGCCCATATTGATCCTATGGAGATCCAAATCAAGGAAAGGCATGGTTATTGTAACACGATTGAGGCAGAACGAACCATCCAGCCATGGTATCACGACATTAAAAGGTTTTTGAAAATACAAGAATACCCTGAGCAAGCTACTGGAGATCAAAAGAGAACCATCAGACAACATGCGAGTGGTTTCTTCTTGAGTGGTGATGTCTTGTATAAGAGGACCCCGGACCTCCATTTGTTAAGATGTGTTGACGCCGAGGAAGCCGGAAGAATTATGCCTGAAGTCCACGCAGGAGTATGCGGGCCTCATATGAATGGGTATGTTTTGGCAAAGAAAATCCTTCGGGCAGGATATTATTGGATAACTATAGAGAAGGACTGCTTCAGCTTTGTTCGGAAATGCCATCAGTGTCAGGTGCACGGTGATTTGATTCATGCACCACCAACTGAACTGCATCCTATGTCAGCACCTTGGCCATTCGTTGCTTGGGGCATGGACGTCATTGGACCAATCGAGCCAAAAGCCTCAAACAGACATAGATTCATACTGGTTGCTATTGACTAGTTCACGAAGTGGGTTGAAGCCATCACTCTTAAGTCAGTCACCAAGAAAGCTGTGATAGATTTTGTGCATTCTAATCTTATTTGCAACTTTGGCATTCCTGCAACTATCATCACAGATAATGCTGCCAACGTGGACAGTCGTTTGATGGAAGAAGTATGCGAACAATTCAAAATAACACATAGAAACTCCACTCCCTACCGGCCCAAAGCCAATGGTGCCGTTGAAGCAGCAAACAAGAACATCAAGAAGATTTTGAGAAAGATGATTCAAAGCTCCAAACAATGGCATGAAAAGCTGCCTTTTGCATTACCTGGATATCACACCACGGTGCGCACATCGGTAGGAGCAACCCCATACTTGTTGGTATATGGAACTGAGGCTGTTATACCCGCAGAGGTAGAAATCCGTTCACTCCGGATAATCGTTGAAGCAGAAATTGAGGATAGTGCGTGGGCCAAGACTCGGTTGGAGCAGTTGTCTTTAATTGACTAAAAACGAATGGCCGCAGTTTGTCACGGGCAGTTGTACCAACAAAGAATGACTCGCGCTCATAACAAGAAAGTGTGTCCCAGGAATTTTGAAGTGGGACAACCCGTGTTAAGACGCATCTTCCTCATCACCAGGAAGCAAAAGGAAAATTTGCTCCTAATTGGAAGGGTCCATACATCATCCGGAAACTATTGCCGAGAGGAGCATTGTATTTGGGAGATATCGAAGGAAATGATCCCGAAACAGCTGTGAATGCGGATGCGGTAAAAAGGTACTATGTATAGGCCTTCTACGGTAATGACTTTGCCTTCCCGCTATCCAAACTGTCACGACCCAAACTGGAGGACCATGACTAGTACCCGACCATACTTGCCGAGCACCAATGTACATTTTATCTAACCTTCTTTATTATCTTTTAGGGCTGACGAGAGCAATATAAATGGTAGACATGGATCATGGACAACCAACAATAAAATATGATGGCATGAACATACATAACATGTGATGCCCAAACAATCAAGAAACTATATATAAGGTATGAGCTACCACGCTACCATGAAAGACTATACAACAAAAACCAGCCGACAAGGCATACCAAACTATACATGAGTCGACACATGTCTATGAGCCTCTAAAGGAACATAAGTGCTACAATATAGCCGGAACAGGGCCCCGACATACCCATAATGTCTATAACAAAAATGCATACCAAGACTAAGGCAAGTCCGGAGAAGGGATCTCGCCAATCACCGCTGAACTAGACAGCCTACTGTGGTGGGGGAACTGCACCTGCCTGTCTATCAGGACCTGCAGCATGACATGCAGCGTCCATAAATAAAAGGACGTCAGTACGAATAAAGTACTGAGTATGTAAGGCAGGGAACCATAAATATGAACAATAATGTAAGCAAGGATAGAGAATATACAACTTGTAACATCTAAGTACCTCTGAGGGCTACTGACATGAAATGCATGATACACATGTGTAAATATATAAACTTTTAAAACAAATGCCTCTTTGGGCATCATCATCATATCGTACCTGGCCGTAATAGGCTCGGTAAAAAAAATGTACCCGGCCATCATAAGGCTCGATAGAATCGTACCCGGCCACGTGGAGCTCGGTAAAATCCAACTGATCAGTGGTTGCACAATATGTGCCGTACTCGGCTGACTATAGCGCGGCTCGTTAGAGTAAAATATATATATATATATATATATAATGCATGCTCGACTCATGGAAACACGTTCTAGACCTTTCGGAGTGACGTAAGGTCGGTATCCTCTATACACCTTATTAGGACTAACTCTTCACTATGAACCTTATAAGAATCAGGAAGTACCAATAACATTGATAACATAA
>MU683648.1:39898-55782 GCA_026770625.1 Nicotiana glauca
AGCCTCCCAAAACAGTCCATACACAACCTAATCACTTCATACATACATACGACGACCACCGTAGTCGTTTCAAACGACCCGGAAATATTACGAATAACTATCAGCCAACAACCCTACATATATATGGTGTTTCTCCACACCCTCCCACCTCCAAAACTCCACAAAACAGTAGAAAAACACGCAGCCCAACAGCAACACAAAACAGTCCACAAAACAGTCCGCTACAAGTGAATAACTCGAACTCACGGCTTCCGATCACCGTCCCGTGAGTTCTTACATGTATAGAACGAATTACCATGAATTCACAGCAGAGAAAAATGTAAGAAATATGGAAGTAACTTACCTTACTTGTTGGATAACTCAGCCCTTCCCTTGGTTCTTCAAACTCTAGGTTTTACCTTCAAAAAGAACTTGAAAGAGAGGGAAAATCGATTAGGGTTTGTGTGGGATTTTTGGGGAGGAGTTGCAGGGGTTAACTTTGGTTCTGAGGGTATGAAATATGGGTGAAATAACTGAGTTCTTAACCCCTTAAAATTTATCTCTTGGACGACCTAGGTCTTTTAATTTCGTCCTATCATTTTGGCAAGTAGGTGATGCACCTACTTGTCATCTACCAATCTGCGCATGCTTATGAAAATATGAATATCTCTATACTCCAAGATCGTATTAATAAATGGTTTAACGTGTTGGAAATTAGACTCATATATATTTAATTTGGTGGGTAGATCACCCCGTAATTCCTTGTAAATTGGGAGAAACGCTTAGAAACATTTGACCTAATATTTAAGTAAAATTATGAACGTAAGTTGCGACAACTTTTGTCGACTTTTGTTTCATAACTCGTTTGACTTCAAGACTTATGATACAGATATTATATGATTCAAATACCTTAATACATGACCTCTTGAGTGTATTAGGAACATCTAGATTTACCTGAAAATACGAGTTACAACATCCTTGATTCGTTTAACTTCTAATACTTGTTAATCACCCTTATACACCCTTGAATCACTTAAGACCAATAGGATTAACTTCTTATCATCTCAAAGATAATTCCTTTTTGGATTTATGTTAACTAATATATGACATGAACTAATACATGTGGATATGGGTTGTAACACCCTCCCCCCCTTAGGAACATTCGTCCTCGAATGTAAGGGTTCAGGGGGAGTTTAAATCATCGTGGATTCCGGCCAAGTTTCTCCCATAAATAAAGGACAAACTTGCAAGCAGTTAACTCAACGTATGTCCTTACAAGAGTATACAAAGCATTATGGACATGTACATTATCTGCATATCACCATTTTGTATGAAGAAACAGTATTCTCAAGCTATTGCTTACCTCATAGAGTTGTTCCACCTTCTAATGCATCTTGTGTTTCCCTAGCATCCTCGTTATCTTTATTCTGGAACAGGTAAGGGTATTTAGACTTCATCTCCTCTTCTGCTTCTCATTTCATTTCTTCCATATTCTTGTTCCTCTACAATACTTTGACGGAAGCTACATCTTTTGTTCTCAGCTTGCGGACTTGTCGATCTAATATAGCCACTGGCACTTCTTCATATGATAGATCCTTTGTAACTTGAACATCTTTAGTAGGGACGACTCGAGAAGGGTCCCCAATACATTTCCTCAACATAGATACATGGAATACCTAATGGACAAACTCCAATTCCGATGGTAATTCTAACTCATAAGCAACATGTCCAATTCGTCGAAGAAATTTATACAGACCGATATACCTTGGACTCAGCTTGCCTTTTTCCCAAAACACAAATTCTGCAATAGACTTCTTCATGTTATTCCACCAATATTGGTCTCCTTGACATCATGATACATCTTTGTCGAGCCGGGACGGATGGAATATCGGGATTGATGAATCTCATTAATAATCTTCTCTCGCAACCCTGCCAGATTAGGCGCATATAATCGGCCCTGGTATCTCAGTGCCCCATCTCCTACGATCTCAAAAGCCGTAATTTTACACTACTGAATGCTCTCTCTCAATCGTACTGAGATAGGATCTTCATATTGTTGTGCTTTTACCTCGGTTACCAAAGATGATTTCGATGTATTCTGTACGGTAACACCTCCATAATCAGAGTCTAGCAATCTGATTCTCATATTGGCTAGCTTATGAAGCTCTTTAGTCAACCCCCATCTACCTGCCTCAATATGTACTAATCTTCCCATTGACTTACGACTGAGAGCGTCTGCCACAACATTGGCTTTATCGGGATGATACAATATCTCGACGTCGTAGTCTTTCAATAATTCAAACTACCTACGCTGCCTCAAATTCAACTCTTTCTACTTGAATATGTATTGTAAACTCTTGTGATCTGTGTAGATGTCAACATGGACGCCGTATAAGTAGTGCCGCCATATCTTCAAAGCATATATTACTGCAACCAGTTCCAAATCATGGGTTGGATAATTCTTTTCATGCTTTCTTCAATTGTCTTGATGCATAAGCAATCACCTTCCCACGCTGCATCAATACGCACCCCAAACCTATACCTGAGGCATCACAATATACCACGTAACCTTCTGTTCCTTCAGGGAGAGTGAGCACTGGTGCGGATGTCAATCGATTCTTCAGCTCCTGAAAACTATTTCACAAGTGTCAGACCACTGGAACTTGGTAGCTTTCTGTGTTAACTTAGTCAATGGTGCTGATATAGAGGAAAAACCTTCTACAAACTGCCTATAATATCCTGCTAGCCCCAGGAAGCTGCGGACTTCTAATGGTATTGTAGGTCTCGGCCAATTCTTTACCGCATCGATCTTCTGAGTGTCGACGCTAATACCCTCGTTAGATATCACATGGCCAAGGAATGCTACTGAGTTCAGCCAGAATTCACATTTGGAGAGCTTAGCATACAACTTACGATCCTGAAGTGTCTATAATACTATCCGTAAGTGGCCCGCATGTTCTGCCTCCGAACGAGAATACACCAAAATGTCATCAATGAATACAATCACGAACACATCAAGATAGGGCCTGAACACAGTATTCATGAGATCCATAAAAGCTGCTGGGGCATTTGTTAGCCCGAACGACATCACCAAGAACTCAAAGTGCCCATATCTTGTTCGGAAAGCCGTCTTTGGAATATCCTTCTCCTTAACCCTCACCTGATGATACCCTGAACGTAAGTCAATCTTGGAGAAATACTTGGCACCCTGGAGTTGGTCAAACAGGTCGTCAATTCTTGGAAGTGGATGCTTGTTCTTTATAGTAAACTTATTCAACTATCGATAGTCGATACACATCCGTAACGACCCATCTTTCTTCCGCACGAATAGGACTGGCGCACCTCAAGGTGAAGTGCTAGGCCTAATGAAGCCCTTTTCCACCAAGTCCTTCAACTGCGCCTTCAACTCTTGCAACTCTACCGGGGCAATTCTGTATGGAGGGATAGAGATAGGTCGAGTGTCAGCCAACACATCAATGCTAAACTCAATCTCCCTTTCAGGAGGAAGGGCCTGGGAGTTCATCTGGGAAAACATCTAGAAATTCATTGACCACGGGGATTAATTGTAGAGTAGGCGGCTTTGCCTCCGCATCCCTAACGCGAACGAGATGATAAATGTAAACTTTTGACATCATTTTCCTTGCCTTAAGATATACCTTTCGGTGTAGCAATGTACCCCTTCCATTCAATGACAGGTTCACTAGGAAATTGAAACCTAACCATTTTCGTACGACAGTCAACATTTGTATAGAATGAGGCCAACCAGTCCATTCCCATTATCACATCAAAATCAACCATTTCTAACTCAAATAAATTTGCCGAGGTTTGAGGACTACAAATCATCACAGTGAAACCTCTATATACCCTTCTAGCAATCACAGAATCTCCTATCGGAGTAGATACTGCAAGGGGTTTACTTATCAATTTAGGTTCAATGCCAAACTTATTATCCACAAAGGGTGTAACATATGATAATGTAGATCCTGGATCAATCAGTGCATATACATCATAAGAAAACACCGACAATATACATGTAACAACATCTGGACATGACTCAAGATCCTATCGATCTACTAGAGCATAGGTTCGATTTTGAGCACCACTCGAACTCGACACTGCACCTCTACCTCTACCACGACCTATCGACTGCTAAAAACCCCGTGATGGAGGTCGAACTGATGAGGAAGAACCAGACACAGATCCATTCGGCTGAGCCATACCATCACCTCCCCTGTTAGGACAATCCTGCATCATATGGCCAGGCTGTCCGCAAGAATAACATGCATCAGAACCTCAACGGCACATTCCAAAGTGGGCCTTGCTGCACTGATCACAACGTGGTGTTAAGGGTCTCGTCTGACTAGTATCCTTGTGATGTTGCGAGCCTGATGCCCGCGAACTCAGACCTGGACCAGAATAGGTAAATCGATAATATCCAGGCCTCTGAAACTGTGGAGGAGCACTAGCTACAGGTGGCACCGAACTCCTCGAAGACGGGGGACTGACGCTACCTCTGAAGTTATCAAAATACCTTGCAAATGTCGCCCACTTATGCTTGCCCCTATCCTGCTCCCTATCTGCCCACTGTTGGCGCTTACGATCCTCTAGGGTCTGGGCATAAGCTTGAATACGGGAAATATCCATGCCCTCCATCAAGGAGGCTATCGTGCACTCATTTTTTAAATGTGGTCCCAATCCGTTCACGAACAAATGCACCCTATCACTCGTCTCGGCCACCATATGGGGAGCATACCTTGCTAAAGAATCAAACTGCTTACTGTACTCTCGCACACTCATATTACCTTGTCTAAGGTTCAAGAACTTATCAGCTCTAGCTCGTCGCATCTCAACTGGCTAGTAGTGACGAAGAAAGGCCTTAGAAAATTCCTTCCACACAGCTGGAGGAGTGTTTGGACCCCTGGATCTCTCCCAACTATCATACCAGAGATCCGCTAAATCCCGTAGCTGATAAGAAGCCAACTCTACTGCCTCTATATCACTAGTATGCATAACCCATAGTGTACAATGAACCTGATTAACAAAAGTGTGCAGGTCCTCCTTCGGATCTGATCCGGTAAACACTGGAGGGTCTAGATTAATAAAATCACAAACTCTCGTACTAATTGGTTTACCAGCAGCACTGGTATTCTGCCTCTGAGCCTGAACATTTACCAAGCTAGTCAATATCTGCAAAGCATTCCGCATATCCTGGTCTGTAGTGCCAGACGGAGGAACTGGAGGTGCTGGGTGCCTCCTAATATCCTCTGGAGGAGACGGAGTAGATGAGGTATGAGACGGCATCTCACTCTAAGCCTCACTTTGGCCTGCTCTGGCTTGGGGCACCTGACTGGTACCCTCTCCCGCAACTGTATCAAGTCGTCTAGTAATTGTTTGCTTCCTAGTCGAAGGCATCGCTGAAAGAAAACATGGTGAATATTAGAGACGAACACTTACGACTCAACTCTACGCACGATCTAGATTCACGAAGAAGGTAACAACCCTAGATGTCATATAGCCTCCTGATTATAAATATAGCGCACTATATATCCATAATCAAGACTCTACTAGACACGGCTCATAGACAATCCCTATGAAAGACTTGCTTTGATACCAAGTTTGTCACGACCCAAACTGGAGGACCATTACTAGCACCTGACCATACTTTCCGAGCACCAACGTACATTTTAATAACTCTTCTAAACCAGACATCACTAAAATCATCTTCATTTGTGAAATAAAGGAACTCATTATACATGTCATAGACCCCAATATTTACAGAGCCCTTAATCGATATTTCCTTGAATTTTGACCTAATTTTGTCAATTTGGGGCCTTGGTTTGAGGATTATCCCCACGATTGTGAGTTTGCACTCCTCAGCCATAACACCATTGTAATCTGTGGCTTTGAATATGATTGCCGACTTGCCATTGTGCATCGTATGATTTGCTATTACAGCTTCCATGCCATGGCAAATTGAAGAGGTCGGAGCACTCGATGCAGAGATGACCTTAGGTCAATTTTGTGCTAATTGGATCAGAGGGTTGGTTCACCATGTTATTTGGAATCGTTTGACCTCCCAAACGCGCCGGAGCGGCGCCGTTCGGCGGTTCCATCTGATGGCGCGTGAAGGAGACGTAATTTTATAAAATAGTCGTTAGGTTCAGTAGAGGAGAGAGAAAGATTGGCTTGGTAGGATATCTGTTTGATCGTCATCGAGTTCACTACTGAAATGGTCACTCAACTATCTCAAATTATCTCCTAAAGTCACTTTACTTTCGTTTGTAACAACAAAGTCACTGAAATATGCCTATTGCACTCAGAAGGTCACTCAACTAGATTTTCCAAATTTTGGATTGCCAAATACCTATTTTACCTTCTAAGTTATAAACATTTATCTTCTTTTTATTTTTTAAACTTTTTAATATTATGATTTCCCCCTTTTAATTTATATTATGGACTTACCTATATAATAAATAAATATTATTTACAAATTAAAAAATAAAAAATATTTAAGCATATATAATGCAGGAATAACAAAATAATGAGCATAGTGAAAAAATTACTTAGAATAATTAAATAGTAATAATAATTGTAGTATTAACAACAAAAATTCAAAAATTTATTTACACAATTCAGAATGAAAGAAAATAAAGGTTGTAAAATATATATTCCATGCATGTAATATAAAAAAAATTATTTACATAAAGGTATTTTTTTAATATACATTATATATTCTTGAAAATTATGCTCAATTATATCATTATGTTTCTACAAACTTTCCAACGACACAAAGTTATGAGCATAATTTTCAAGAATATATAATGTATATTATAAAAAATATTTTTATTAAATAATTATTTTTATATTACGTGCATGGAATATATGTTTTACAATCTTTATTTTCTTTCATTCTAAATTATGCAAATAATTTTTTGAATTTTTCTTGTTAATACTAAAATTATTATTACGAACAAATTATTCTAGTTATTTTTTTTTATATTTTCATTATTTTGTTATTCCAGCATTATAGATGTTTAAATACTTTTTCTTTTTTCAATATACAAATAATATTTATTTATTCTATAGGTAAGTCCATAATATAAATTTATAATAGAAAATCATTATATTAAAAAGTTAAAGAAATAAAAGAAGATATTATAATTTAGAGGGTAAAATATGTATTTGGCAATCCAAAATTGGAAAATCTAGTTAAGTGACCTTCTGAGTGCAATAGGCATAATTCAGTGATTTTGTTGTTACAAACGAAAGAAAAGTGACTTTAGGAGATAATTTGAGATAATTGACTCGATCGTCGTCGTCCTTTAGGCTAGCTTTCAAAATTCAGAACTGAGAGAGAGAGAGAGAGGGGACTGCTCCAAAGGAGATAGAACAGAAACAATATCAAGAATTGATGACTACCTGCAATTATTTTGCTTAATGTATTCCCAAACTATTTTAACAATGTTGGACCGTGGCAATTCATTCTCTCTTGTACCAAGAAAATTGAACAGAGAAGTAGAAAGCTGGATAGGAGAGAGAATTCCTGAATTGTGCCGCTTTTCCTTTGTCTTTGGTTCATCTGAATCTATATATAATGAGAGAAAGCAGGTTTGAGAGATATAGTGAAAGCTGTTGACGAATAATTATCCGATTTGAAATATTGTGAATAGCGCACTGTGGAGCACAATAAAAAATAAGCTGCAACAACAAACACGCAAGTTATTACTAGCATTTTAGCGAGGTAATAATTAGCAGAAGCAAGTTTGACAGCTGCAACAGACATAACATTATCCAAGTATACTTGAGGCAGTATTATTACCTTCATCATCCTCCTGCTTCCGTCGCTTTTCCTTTGCTGCAGAATTTGCAAACCCAGAAGCTTTTACCCTGTAGTCAAGTATACTGGACAAATACAGAAATGCATGATTCATAAATAACGTCAAGAAGTCAGCACTTGAGCAGATATTAATTTTAAGGCCTAAGAAGAGAGGAGTTAACATTACCACCATCAGAATCCAAAGGCCAGATATGTTGAGATAGGGCTTTGTTCATTTGGAATATGTCCATTTTATCCACACCAAAAAGCTCACGGAGTTTGGCATCACAGTTTATATTCCGTCTATTTGCTGGGTCTTGCAAACGATTTTGACGAATATATAATTCCACCTTTTCTTTACTACCTTTGTTAAACAAATGAAAAGCTTCAGTTGTGCATGATAATATTAATACCAATGGTGAGCGGGTTTTCAAAAGAGAAAAAGAGAGAGAAGCATCAGGAATTTGTGAACCTCTGACCTTGCCAATTCTGCTTCCCCAGTAAACTTCTGAAGTTGGCTACATACTTTGATAAATCCACCACCACTCTTTTCCCCAGTTACATTCTTCTTACTAGACCTAATAGGGTGTAAACCATCGTCAGTTCAACCAGGATAGCCTAGACTAAAATATTTTGGTATGTGAGAACACGACTCATAAAGCATCTGCTAGATGTAGCTATATATGCACGACAACATGATTTACACAGAAACAAAATATACTGTCACATGAACACCCTTCCCTTAATACAGGTTGACACCAGATGAATAACTACAGCAGAAAACCTCGTTTGCTATTTTACTTATTTGAAAAACATAACTAGTTTGATGAATTAGAAGTTCTTTTTATAGTTATCGAAACTTGAGTTATCTGATTAATGGATTTGGGGGCGAAGATCCCTATTGAATTCTTACATATATGATTTTCAATATAGTTGGAATAATCACATTAGTAGTTGCATTAATAGTTATCTTCAGTCTCAAATCCGTATAGATACTTCCATTATTAGTGGTAGAGAGAATTACGATGACAGTTACATTTATAGGGCCATTTGTGGTAGTGAAAGTCAAAATAGTAGTGAAAACGAGGGTTCCACTAGCTAGACGAACTCGCACCAAAGGCAGTAGTTTAACTATAAGAGAAAATTCTAATGATCTCGAGGTAACTCAAAATATAGGCACTTGGGAGTTCAATGCAAAAAATTGTTATGGGTTAAGTTATTAAAAAAAAAAACTAATTGTCGGAAAAGTACAGGAGGCACCGTGTGAGAAAGTTTACTTAAAATATCATGCATGAAGTTAAGAATGCCTGTTTAAGCAGGGAGCAGCATAATTGTACTCTCTCTGTTCTGTTCTAATTCATGTGACACTTTTACACTTCGAAATCAAACTTGACTAATTTTCAAGGTTAAATTGGATTAGATCAACTCAATTTTTAAAATTAAAATTCAGATATTCAAAAACTATTCGAATAGTATTAGTATAACTTACAATCAATGTGTTCTGGGTCTGAGCCTGTCGCACATGACTTGTCTAGTGTAGTTTACATTCTCTGTGTGGTTTGCAGGCTATTACACAGTGAGAAATTTACCCAGTGCGAGCAGAGTGCTCACCCGAAGGGCAAAGGCTATAGCGGCTGCGGTTTTCTGTGTTCCCAAAAAAAAAAAAAACTTACAATTCTTGTTGATGAAAAAATATATTTTTAAATCTCGAAAAATAAGAAATGTCAAGTAAATTGGAACAGACAGATTATTGATCGATTAAGTTAACTCGAAACATTAGCGGGAACTAAAATGGCAATGGCACATCCAATGGATCATACATGCATAAAGTTTGATATACATTAAAAAACAGCTTACTTCTTCTCCATATAACTTGGTTCCGATATCACTTCCGCAGAGTGTTCTTCTTCGTCAACGTTATCCTGTAAGTGGTTGTCAAGGTAAAGAAGAACTTGATCACGAAAAAAGACTTTTTTGTGGGACAAGTCAATTCAAAAATCCTCCTCCAGTTTCCACCGCACTATGGAGGTTTTTATCGTGTTGAGGTCTGATGTACTTAGGAACTCCCGTAACCGGCCGATGAGCTTCGAGTCCGATATCATATTTTCCTCCGGTTGCCGTTAACTTTACCTTTCAATGTAAGTAGTAATTTAGAGGGTGTTTGGCTAAGTTTATAAGAGGTCAAGCTGACATATAAACACTTTTTGGCTTATCTACGTGTTTCGTAAAATTAAAAGTACTTATAAATCTTATAAGCCAAAAGCCATAAGTTGGTCTTCCCAACTTATCAAATTTCAACTTGTAAGCACTTTAGGTTTGACGAAAATATTTACTATTCTGTCCATAAAATACTTCTTTTTAAATCAAAAGTCCTCATACAATTTCACTCTCTCCCGGTTCTTCAAAACCTAAATAGCCCGTGCCTCTGCAATTCTTCAGATTTCTATCGACAATTTGAGGTAAAGAAATTCACTTGTCTTCTTCGTATTGTTATACCTATGTCACTTGTATTAACTGTTAGCTTCAAGTAAGAGATTCCTACTCTTTTAGCTGTATACTAGAGGGATGATGCCCGTGCAAGTTGCACGGGCCTGAAACCGACGCGACCAATATTAACATCTAAGTATCTATTGTCGATAATAATAAATACAACACTTTGTATTATAAAATAAATAATTATAATCAAAAGATTTTTTTCTGCAGCATGGGCATAATGTTGCTGTTTTCTTTACAATATGTGCCAACAAGGCAAAAAAAGAAGTAAGGACGGTGCCTCTCGAACAACCAATCCAGAGACTCAAGTTACTTCATCTTTTTTACAATACTTCTGGTTGTTGCCAGCTTGTCCCACTATCTGCATTATGTTATTAAGTAGGCATGATTAACCTACTGTCCATTAAAAGAATATGATTTGATATGGACACGAGAAGATGTAAATGGATCGATCTATAAGGGCCAGTAACCCCTGTGCAAATTTCTCTTTAGGATTTAGGATGATTAGAAGAAAAGACGGAAGCTCAACCCTCTGCTTTGAGATGGTTTGTCACGACCCAATTCCCAAACCCGGTCGTGATGACGCCTCTCGTGAAGATAAGGCCAGCTAGAACAACGCAAACACCTCTTTTAAAGCAATTAATTAACATTAACAATTCTAACACAGGCTTAATATAGACAATAATGCGGAACAACGATAATAACAAGGGAAAACCATCCCGACACAGCCCGAATCGGGGTGTCACAAGTCACGAACTACTACTGAGTTTGCTATAAGCCTGCAAAGTGTAATATCCGATACAATAGTCTGAAGAAAATACAAATGACATAAGATAGGCAACAGTTACCTCGTAACTCCAACTCGCTGCCTAGTCTGGAAGGAATCAGTGCTCAACTGCGGACTCTGCTATGCCTGAATCTGCACACATGGTGCAGGGAGTAATGTGAGTACTCCGATCCAGTAAGTAATAGTAATAAATAATAACCGAAGGCATGAAAACACATAAGTGCACAAGGCAATTCTATAACAGGCAGTAAATCACTTAAAGCAGTAAAATGATAACGAGTCAAATGAAGTCTCCTTTAAAAAAAAAAACAGTTAAATCAGGTAAAACGACAAGTAAATAGTGAGTAAAAATCTGCCCTCGGGCCCAGTATCAATCGCTCAGAACAGTATCAGCTCCTCGGGCTCAGTATCAGTCACTCAGCATAATATTAGTCCCTCGGGCTCACTCTCAGATCATATGGGTACCCGCGCTCACTGTGGGTGTGCAGACTCCGGAGGGGCCCCTTACGGCCCAAGCGCTATATCAACATAAGGCCTGAAAGCCTTCTCACATCACTCATAAGGCCTAAAAGCCTCCTCACATCACTCACAAGGCCTGAAAGCCTCCTCACGTCACTCAAGCCACCTCGTGGCATATAAATGTATCTCAGGCTCTCGGCCTCACTTAGTCCAAAAAATATCATAAGCCCATCGGGCATCAATAAAATAGTAGTGCTCAGCCCAAACAACAGTGGAAATATCATTTTGAGTCTCAAAATTCAATTAAAGTGGCTGAGTTTGTAAAACAGTATAATCAACAGGACTGAGTTCAAGTAGTATATCAAATAGTGAGGAAACAGTGATAAAAATCCACGAAGGACTCAAGTAGTTGGCATGAAGCCCAAAATATGGCAATAAGCCCAAATCATATGGATAGCAAACACATCTCAGTTAAATACGCGGTAAAAATATCAATCCGGACAGACAGAGTCACAATCCCCAGTAGTAAACAATCTCGCGCTCGTCATAAAGCGCGTGTTTTACCTCAATATAGTACTACGTTGTGCAAATCCGGGGTTTCAAACTCTCAGGATATCATTTACTATCATTACTCACCTCAAGCCGGCCAAAATCCTAGCACGCTATGCCCTTGCCTCGCAAATCGGCCTCCTCACACGTCGAATCTGACCAAAACCACAACGAATACGTCACAATAGGCTAAGGGAACATAACCCAATAGAAAAGAATCGAAAAACATCAAAAATCACGAAATTTGCAAAACCCGAGCCCCGGGACCATTTCTCGAATTCCAGAAAATTTTACATCAACGGATTCCTTATCTCGCCACGAGTCCATACATACCAAGAACTCCTAAATCCGAGCTCAAATAACCCATCAAAACCCAATTTGAAATATCAAAACTCAAGCCCTAGTTCTTCCCCTTTTTTGATAAATTTTCATGAATTTCTAGGTTGATTCTACAATTAAATCATGTTTTTAGGTCATAGAACTCACCTCCAATCAATCCCAGTCGAAATCCCCTTCAATTCCCGTCCAAAAGCTCTCAAGGATACTCAACAATGATGGAAAATGGCTTAACCTCGCGGAACAAAATGTTTTAAAAAGCCCTTCCGCCTAACTGGTATTTACTCTATGCGAACACGGTCAAACCTCGGCGTTCGAGATGAACAAAATTTACGTTGACCAAAGTTACCCTACGCGAACACGGTGCCCAACCCGTGATCGCGATACCTTGACTTCTCAACTTACGCGAACGCGGCCCACATGTGCGAACGCGGCCCACATGTGCGAACGCGAATAACAAAAGTGTTGGGCCCTCAACTTCCACTATGCGAACGCGAACGCACCACTTCGAATGCGATGCACGAGAAATTACCCTTTCGCTATCGCGTTCTCTATATCGCGAATGCGTAGAACCAAACTCAGCCCTGCCAAAATTCCTCTATGCGATCGCGGCCCTTGGCTCGCGATCGCGAAGACCAAAAATGCCATGCACAGCTGCTGCAATTTCTGTAATAACTCATAGTCCAAAACTTCCCGTTTAGCCATCCGAAATCACCCCGAGGCCCCCGGGATCTCAACCAAAAGCACAAACACCTCCTATAACATCATTCAAACTTGTTTCAATCATTAAAACACCTCAAACAACACCAAAACCATCAGATTACATCGAATTTAAGCCTAAGTTCTTCTAAAACTTCCGAAACACGCATTCGATCAAAAACCTAACCAAATCACCTCCGAATGACCTGAAATTTTGCACACACATCCCAAATCACCTAACGAAGCTACAGAAACTCTCGGAATTCCATTCCGACCCTCGGATCAAAATCTCACCTATCAACCGGAATTCGCCAAAATACTAACTTTCCAATTCAAGCCTAATTCTACACCGGACCTCCAAAATCAATTCCGATCGCACTCCTAAGTCACAAATCATCCCTCGAAGCTAACCGAACCACCGGAAATCACATCCGATCCTTTTAACTCATAGGTCAACATCCGGTTGACTTTTCCAAACTAAGCTTTACTTAAAGAGATAAATGTCTCATTTCCTACCAAAACCTCTCCAAACCAGCTCTATCACATAAGATACGGATAATGAAGCATAAAGAAGCTGAAAATGGGAAAAACGAAGCAGTAACTCACGTGAAGACGGGTCGGGTCGTCACATGGTTCTACCATTTTGAATCAACATAAAACCAGAGACAATTATAGTATTCCTACAAACACAAAATTCTCATTAATCTTTTATTTATTGAAAATCAACCATGCATACAATATCTTGGAGACGTAGGCACTAATAGTTCTTTCCATAATATAACATGAACAAAGGAACAAGATAAGCAAATGGCATTCTTACACTGTATGAACACTTGATTATCCTCCGCCGTCTTCGATGAAAATCGCTTTCCATCAAGCTGTAAAACCATTGATATAAAGAATGCAATTAAAAGCAAGCATACTTCAAATCTCACTACATAGAAGACATACTATTCTTCTGAGGTTCATACTAAAGCCTAGAATCATGTAAGGAGCAACTTCAGTAATATGGCGCTGTAAATTTATATTTATGGGGTCAATGTAGTTCCCAGGTCAATGTAGAATGGAAAATTGTCAAATACTTAGGATAAAGAATGTTGTTACTGCAACCATGAAATTAAAGGCATCATGTTTTACTAAAACAGAATAGATTCCAGAATACAACCAATAGCAAATAATTACTCAAAGAAGATGCTTACCGTAACTCCAAGAATTATAAATGGTCATGTCGTTTTCATCAGAATCCTTGAGAGAAGAGTAAACTCCCTGCGAAGAGAATGTGTAGCTCTCATAGACTGTGCAAACAAAAGTTCACCCAGTAAACAAAAACAGTTACAAATCTGTAATGGAACTTGGTTGAAAGGAACAAAGATAGAGAAACTTGATACTAAGAGGCAGGCACAAAGAGATTCTTACGGATTCAGCCAGAATCATCTCTAGGAAACATCACTTAGCAGATTTGCAACTTTTACATAAGATTACTAAATTTAGTATCAGAATCGTATGGTGCAGGATGAAAATGTAGTTCTTGCATCCTACAAAGCATATGAAAATGTTAATATAACATCTTGAAAGATGTTTAACAAACTACATATGTCAATATTGCATTGTGAAATACATTGAACATGCCTTTATTCCTGGCATATGTAACTCACAGTAGCTAAGAAAATCCCATTCTACTTGCATTAAATTTGGAATTAAGAATTTTGCTTTTCATAAAGTCAATATGAAGCTAAGTTTTGTTTATCTTGATTTTACCTTTCAGGATGATCAAAAGTAAAAATTTAAAATGATAAGAGTGCGCCAAAAACCACAGACTTGAATTTCTATCGGCAGATGCACCACTTCAATCACTATCATCCAAGACTAAGATGTCACGGATGGAACGGATAAATGTTTAGGACGCTGTAAGTATTAGAAATCATTCCATTAAAGTAATCTTGTGGGAAATATCTTTAATGTATTGAAATCTCATTGTTCCAAAACATTGAAAGAGGTGCACATACTCAGCGTGGTTAGATGTCCATAAAAGATGTGGATATAATTTTTTCTGGATTTTCAATAACAAATGAATTCCAGCCACAAAAGTAAAATATTGGAAGCAGTTGGAAAGGTGCATGCAAGGGAGCAGGTGGATACTCCACTTAGAATTATCCAGATGAGAATAGTATTTACTCGGCTCCTAATGATTTAAGAAATTAGCATGACCCTCAAAGTCACAAATTGCAAATAGCGAAGAACATCTATGGGTGTCACGACCCGGATTTCCCACCATCGGGAGTCGTGATGGTGCCTACTAACGGAGCTAGGCCAGCCAAACTTTAAACATTATCTAACCAACCTCAACAATATAAATATACCTAAAACAATTAAATAAGTGCGGAAGACTTTAAGTTTAATAAAATGAAATCAAGATGCGGAAGTTTAAAACATGTCTCTACCCAAAATCTGGTGTCACTAGCTCACGGACTACTAAAGAATACTACAAACAAGTCTGAATGGAAGAAAATACATATGTCTGTCTCGGTACGATGAAAACAAATAGAAATAAAGGAAGGGACTTCGGCCTGCGAACGCCAGCTAGGCTACCTCGTGAGTCCCTGGACTGAAGACAGCTCCCGGGTAAAATCCTACTGCTGTTATCCAAAAGCTGCTCCTGGATCTGTGCAAAAAAATACACAGAGTGTAGCATCAGCACAACCGACCCCATGTGCTGGTAAGTGCCTGGCCTAACCCCAGCGAAGTAGTGACGAGGCTAGACAGGAC
>MU683648.1:57505-68136 GCA_026770625.1 Nicotiana glauca
CTTCGCAATTGCGAAGATCACAGAAGCAACACACCAGATTTTTCCTAAGGCTAAAATGCAACCCAACGCTTATCCAAAACTCATTCGAGCTCTCGGGGCTCCAAACCAAATATGCACACAACCTCCAAAAATATCCTACGGACTTACTCGTGCGATCAAATCGCCAAAATAACATCATTATCAAAGAATGAAACCCCAAAACTCATGATTTTCATTTCAAAGTTCATAACTTCCAACTTTAGATATTTAGGTCCGAAACACGTCAAACGACGTCCGTTTTCGACCAAATTTCACAGAAAGCGCTTAACACATATTTAAGACCTGTACCGGGCGTTGGAACCATCATACGAGCCCGATACCTATATTTTCTAACTCATTTTCATTTCCATTTTCCTTAATAATTTCAGAAAATAATTTAACAGAAAAATTCTTTTACTCGGGTTTTGGACCTCGGATTTCGACTCCAGGCACATGCCCGAGTCCCATATTTTTCTACGGATCTCCCGGGACCGTCACATCACTGGTCCGGGTCCGTTTACCCAAAATATTGATCAAAGTCAACTATATCAATATTAATATCAAAATTCTTCAAATTTTTCACATAATTCACATATTTTAACATAAAAATTTTCCGGCTTCGCGCCCGGACTGCGCACGCAAATCGAGGCAACTAAAAGCGAGGTTTCCAAGGCCTCGGAAGCGCGGAAAAAGGGAGAAACACGGTGATGACCCTTTGGATCGTCACAATGTCTCCTAATGGAGATAAGGATTCTCTTGGCTAAAGCATTTTTGAAGAAAATTACTTATAAGATATGAACTTTTAAAAAGTTCCAATATACTTGCATTATCAGACTAATCAAAGAGTAGAAGGATGACAATTCACCTAATTTTTGTACTGATGGTTTCCTCTTTCTTTCTTTCTTTCAAAACCTAGAGAATGGAACATCTAGTCTGACCACAAAAATCTTCCTCAGAAGTTATTTTAGAAATTTTGGAGTATGAAGTGAAGAATATAGTTCCTGCACTCAGAGTAAATGTGCTCTTTTATTTAGCAATTGTCATTTTATTTTATTTTTAAGTAATATAAGCTAACATATCCCTCAAGTGTTGCATAGTTTTCTCCAAACATATTCTAATATTCATAGACTTAAATCATATAGGAGGTAAAATATATCCCAGCCTAAGTAGCAGAGTGCATTATGCAGAATTTGAAATACTTTTTAACACTTTTTGGCATGGGAGACATTACTAGGCATCGATTACAGGTTACATTTGAGGGGTGATTCGGAGCTTATGAACATTCAAATAGCATGTGTGAAAACTTAACATAGAGTTCCTATCATTGAATTATCTAACTTTTGTCCATTTGTCCCTTTGCAGGATTATGAGATGTGCATGCTCTAAAGGAATACATGATGGCGTATGCGATAAGTTCTTCCTCAACATAAAGCACCAGTTCTACTAAGTTGATGGCCTGATACAAATATACGCAGAATATATGTTACTTGTACTTGTACTAAAGGAAGAAAATAATATTTTGATCAGAAAAAAAGATGATTTTTCTTTATCTACTATATGAACATAACTTATTTTTCTTTCAGCAATGAAAACTATTTTTAAAACATAGAAAGAGAACTAACAACTGCGACGACTTGTTAAGTGACAAAATCATTGTCATACTTCTGAATTAACAAAGCGAGAATCCAAAGAAACCTTAAATACATCTTTGAGGTAATCAAGAGATAAATTTATGATCAAGATCACACACATGAGAGTGGAGAAAAGGCAATTAAGAGAACTTACCAAGTGAAGGGGCTCTAAATGGTCATACCTTATATAGTTGCGAGCAAGGTCATCAGAGCTTCTTTCTATGCTAGTATCACCTTGTCTAGAAGTCCTTTCACCTTACATGAATACAAACCAAGTGTTAAATATGATAGCATGGAAGAAGCAAAATCAGAGCAACCAAACCGTATGACTTGTACGGTTTGCTCAGCTAATACAAATTTTTCTGTTGCAACCCAAAAAGGTAAATGGCAACATGAAACTTCAAATAAGCTGAGTGAGGCAATTCAACAAATAATTTGGATGCACAATCCAATTTAAGTTCAGTCATTTTGATACCTTAATTTTCTATAAAAGGGTTTAATTCTGCACTAATTAGCCATGATGCATGTGCAAATGTGAGGAGTATATTGATACTGAAGATATGAATGTAAGTGAGAGGAAGGCAGAGAAACTGAAAGAACGGTGAAGGAGAATGGAATTAGAAGTGAAGTATAAGGCAGATGTCTTACATAATTAAAAAGGCAGACATGTGTCAATATAAAAAAAAAAGTTTCCTGATGCTGCAATTGAATTAAATACACGTGTATCCAATAACTAAAGTCCATTTTACAGTACAATTGAAGTAACTTTTTGTACCATAGTTTAGTGTTGTGTTCGTCTACTCTCTTCTCGCTTATATATAGTAGAAATTTTTACGTGGATTTGGTGCAGTAAATAATAATATAAAATAAAAGAGTGTTGTACAAGAAAAATTCGAATGCTTTCTGTTATTTATTTTTATATTTTTGGGGGTACAATTTGAATGTTTTCTTGTGTACTCCTCCCGTTGAAAGTCATCACTATTAAAGGTATTTAGAACCGAACCATAACCGATAACCAAACTGTAAAATTTGCTTAGTGGTTTATTGGTATCGGATTATCGGATTAATAGCCAGTGAACGGATTAAAATTTCAAAGTTAACGACTTATCAATTCGAGGCGGATTACTCAATCTTCTTATCGGATAAACCGTTAACCCGTTAAAAATATTATATCTATATTTTTATCTCTATATATAAAAAGTATCTATTATTAATCCTAAAGGCTAAAGCCCCATTCACCTCTTAGAAATTAACGAATAGCCGCAACATTTTAAGGCTGCTTTGTTTCAACACTGAAATTGTGGTGTTAATGCTACTGGATATTGGCAGTAATATTTAAGGCTACTTTGTTTCAAGAGTGATTACTATGCGAATGCGTTATTTTTTTAAGCAACTTTGGTAATGAAATATTTATACCGATACTTTATTTTAGCCTTTAAGAGGAGACCCAAAGCTATGTTATCCCTGCCATAGTTTCCTTGTTAGCAGCACTATAATTGTTAGCATTTTGTATGTTGAAAGTGTATTGATATCACTTTCTTTTTTCATTAAGCACATATCGCTTGTCCAACTAATATGAGTGAAGCAGCTTCTGGCTCGTTATTGCCTTTAAATATACATTTTCTTGGGTCTAGAAAGCATGATACATCTCCTAGTTAGGAGACTTAGTTGAGATTAAAACACAGATCCATTGTTCTTAGATTTAGCCGATAAACAAACCTCAATTTCATTGTCTTCTCTTAGACTTAACCGATAAACTGGCCGATAACGGGTCGATAATTGCTAACCCAATACCAAATTGCCCGATATCATATCGGTTGGCTAGCGGATTAGTATATTTAAAAGCCAATAACCGATAAGCCAAATCGTTAAGCGTAAATATTCACCCAATCTACCCAATAAGCATTCCTAATCACTATTTGTTACATGTTTTCTCGTGTTTACAATTAAAATATTTTCTTTTGTACTTATCTCTGGTAAGTCATCGATGTACATGCTTTCTCTTGTTTTGTTAGTCACTAGAAGTTTAAGGCAGTTGGTCTCATTATAATATTGAATATTATTTCTACTTCAAAATTAAGTGACATACAAAAATAAGAAGGCATTCTTTTGAACTTTGATTATTTTGAGTTGTGCATAAATATTATCATATGTGTACGTTTATAGATAAATTTTATAATCTCTTCAGATTGTTAACATTCAATTATGGGGGAACGACATAATGCTAAGTGGGACGAATATGCGTACATTAAATTCATTGAATTGTATGAACAAGAAGTTAGAAAAGGAAATAAGCCAAATACTTACCAGTCTAATGATGGATGAAAGAATATGGTAAATGAGTTTAATAAGACGACGGGATTACAATATACTAAAAAACAAATTAAAAATCATTGGGATCACATGAAAGCGGAGCGAACTCTTTTAAAGCAGTTGATGAGAGGCGACACATGTTTAGGATGATATATCCCCCAAGAAAAACAATATTGCAGATGATGATTGGTGGGAGCAAAAAATTAAAGTACGTTGCTTGCCCTTTTCTATATTATTTCATAACTCTTTTAATTGTTAGTTTCATTTGTTTGCTTAGAGTAATTCTAAATTCTTTTTTACAGAAAAATTCTAAGCACAAAAAAATTAGGAACAAAGACCTTTCACTGATATGGTTTCATTACAATGATTTATTTACTGATATTATTCTTGTCGGAGAGAGAGCACGTGCAGCAAATGAAGAACAAGAGTCGGAAGTTTGGTTTGATCAAGATGATGATGGAACAAATGATGTTTATGATAATGATATAGAACAATAGAATGATGAAAGAAGCGATAAAAGTCACGACTTGCAGAATATAAATTCAATTACGTTTCCTGAGCCATCACTTAGAAAACGAAAGTCAATAGATGGCTTTCACAGTAGCAGTCAAGTGAAAAAGCGCAAGACAAAATAATTCATTATCGCTAAAAGAGGAGATACACTTCCTAATTGAGTTCATGTCTAACAAAAACACATCTAAATCTTCATAGCCCACCATTGAGAAGTGCATGGATATTTTAGAAAATATTCCTGATATTCTTGGAGGGAGTGATATTTTTACTTGTGCTGTAAACTTGTTGACACAGAAAGAGATGCGACATTCATTTTTCAAGTTGTCTACTGATGAAGCTAAGAAATATTGGTTGGAGTACAACCACAGACGATCTTTCGTATTGGATAATCCATCTAATCCAATCCGAGAAGTTATTGATGATGCCTTACCTATATTACATTAGCATTAGATATTTCAACTTGCCCTTTAAAGTATGTGCAGAAAGTTATATTTTCTTAATATTTTGTTTCTTGTTTATACATAGTCATAATGGTGGTTTAATCATTTTTTTTGTTTTAGACATTACGTATTTTATTTTAATAGATGACTATACTATCAACTTTGAAGTTAGCATTTATCATTTTTAATTCATAACAATTTGTATGTCTGTTCATTTTATTTTTAATGGAATGCTGGAACAATGACTTGTTAAATGACGAAAACAAAGAAAAGTAAACTCAAGAAAATAAGGAATGGATGGCACTATGTTAAATAGCATGTAAGAGTATATTGATATATTATGAGAAATATATTTTCAAGGAACCATGTCGTACATCTAAATACACTGAGAATATAATTATCCAAGAGATATTATATGAAAATAAACTCGGTGCTATGAAAATTTTAGATAGAGGAAGTCAGTGTATCTTGATTTAAGCAAAGATCGAACTGATAAATATGGTCTTAAACCCACGCTTGGGATGTCTGCCTATGAGGAGTTAGGGATGTTCTTGATGATTTGTGCACATGGTGCCGGATATCGATTAGGTACAAGAAAGTTTTTAACATTCAGGAGAAATAATTCATAGGCATTTTCATAGTGTTATAAATGCCATTAGTAAGCTTGCAAGAGATATAATTCAACCACATCCAAGTTATAACAATAGTGTAGGAGATCATAAGCCATGTAATCATCAGTATCTCTCTATCTTTAAAGTAAGTGACATTTCTTAATAATTACATTATTATATTTTTATATTTTAACTCAAAAAATATCTAGTGTAAACATATATTTAGTTTATGCATGTATATATTTTTTGGATTGTATTGGAACACTTGATGACACACATATGAAAGTCAGATTGCCTCAAGGTCAAGAGATACCATATATTGGCCGTAAAGGTTATCTTACTCAAAATATTCTTATTTTTATCGACTTTAATATGTGTTTTATATTTGCATGGACTTGGTGGGAAGGAGCAGCTCATGATAACCGCATATTTGGAGAGGCACTTCGTAGACCCAAACTGAATTTTTCACATCCATTTGGGGACAAATATTATCTTGTTGATGTAGGATATTCACACATAAAGGGATATATGACTCCATATAAAAAGGATAATGTGAGATACCGCCTTGCAGAATTTCGTTGAGGTGCGACACAATAATTGTAAGCACCAAATGGACATAAAAATTGTTCAATTATTTGCATTATTCTTGCAGAAATATTTTAGATCGAACACTTAGGGTATGAAAATCAAGATGGTCTATTTTACAAGATATGACTTTTTATCATATTGACACTCAAAGAGATACCATATTAGCTACAATGGCGATTCACAATTACATTAGAAAGAAATGTAAGGTGGACAATGCATTCTAGGAAGCTGAGAATGAGAAATATGTGCCACATGTTGATCCTGGTATTGGAAGGTCCGCAAGAGTTAAAGTTGCAAATGAAAATGTAGAAAATCAAGTAGATAATAATATTTGGATAGCAATTCGTGATCTGATTGCTCAAAATATTTATGATAGTTGAATGCTTTAATTTTATTTACCACAAACAATATATATTCGCTTGTTTCTTCTCTACAAATATTGTGTGCATTATTTAAGATTTTTTTTCTTAACTTTTGTTAATTTGTACTCCACTTGTTGTAATTTTTGATTGTATACTTATCACAACATAAATTATTTTTATAAAAAAAGATATTATCTAATCATTTTTATAATTAGAATAACATGATAAATAGGTTATTTTTGTATTTGAATCTATGTAAAATCTAAAATTTTGAAGAAAATGACGTTTTCAGTAGTGTAAATTATTATAGGTCATTTAAGTTATTTTAGCATAAAAAAAAGCTTATCAACACTTTTTAATCAAACAATTTCAGCTGCTTATTATTAAGTTAAGTACTTTTATCCAAATATGTAACTACTTATTTATTAAATCCGCTTCAACACCTAATGCTTTTCAGCTACTCTAAATCAGCCAAGCCAAATTGGTTTTAGAAGAGAAAAATATAACTCGTTGACTTGAATTGCCGAATTATTAGCGAAGTTGAAAGGAAATTATGTGGATCTGAAATTTTAACTGATTTCTAGGGGAAGTACATAAATAGCCATTTTTAGCGCTGCTATTTAGGGATTAGCTAGTGCTTATTTTGTCCTAAAAATTTTGAACTAAAAATCATAATTTCATGTTATGACCTACCATATCATCATGCCACTTAGGTTCCATTTGACATATATTAATGTCATGTGAAAACTTACATAGGAGGATAGCATCTATGAGAAGATTCTAGAGAAATAATGTAACGACTCGGCCGGTCATTTCATGAGTTATGTCACGCCCCAAAATCCGAGGAACGCAACCGACACTCAACCGAGTAAACCCGACTGAGCAAGCATGACAGGTTTAATACAAACTACCCAATCTTTGAATAAAGAGGAAATATACATCATTAATCAAATTCTATAAATAAGTCTTTAACAATTTCCATTTCACTTCCAATAGCAACTTCGTTCATAATTTTGAAGATATACAAGTTTTATACATCTTTTCCAAACATCATTATTTCTATTTAATTCCAATACCTGACACTACCCACAACCTGTCTACGGAGCCTCTAAACACAGCTGAAGAGTAATGTAATATGGAAATACTGGTAATAAGGCTTCGGCTATATCTCAAATACAAAGTACATGATAAACAGATGAAATAGGACCCCGAAATGAAGTGGGGCTCACCAAGTCAGCTGAAAGGATGATGCGACACTAGCTGCGACCAACACTGCCTGCTATAGAAACACCTAATCCATTTAAAGACGTAGCACCCTCGGCAAAAGGGACGTTAGCGCCATCGAATAGCACTAGTATGTATAACTAAACACCATCTCAATAGAAAGAACTATCATAAAAGAACAAAGAAATCTTAAATACCATTTCAAGAGAAAGAACTATCATACAAGATCAAAGAAATCATAAGTAATCAACCAAAGCTTTAGACAATCACTACATCATAAAATACAAATAAGGGAACACATAGCTTTCACACAATTTTCATAACTTTAGTTTGGGGCATTCCATATTGTTGCATCATTATCCACATTACCACCGCTTCCTTGAGCGGAGTCCGATCACGGCCCGATTGGCTAAGTCGTCTCCTCGAGATGTTACCATCATTTCACTCTCACTTTCCACTTTCAATTATCTATACATTACCGCCATGGGTGTATAACATGGCATCCGATCACGGCCCGATCGACTAAGCCGTCTTACAAGACGTTGCCTCAATCACAATTTCATTTCAATCTTTACTTCACATATATTAATTCATAGGCACTTAGGACCACAATTATCACATCATACTTGGCACTAGGCCATATTTTACAACTCACATTCCATGTCACTTTCACTTTCAACAACAAACTTACAATTTAAGATAATGGGCATACACAAGAGAAATTCAAGTTATAACCATAGAGAGGAATTCTCATGATTTGGCACAATAATCACAATTTGAACTTGACTTGAAATCTAGTCAATTTAGCATATACTTTATATTCTTCAATCTCAATTTATTGTCTAAGCATTTCAATACATAATTCATATTCCTTGCACCTTTTCAAGTTATCAAGAATAGCATACTGATCATATCGAGACACATCTTTCACGCATATAAGGTTGTAACACCAATTCATATGGAATAACAATCAATACAAGAACCCAAACTTTAATCTTACCACGTTTACACAAGCACCAATGGAGCTCAATTTCTAAAAAGATGGAGTTTTAGCCATACATACCTTGTTTAAGCTTTCCTTAAGTTACTACAACATTCCGAAAATTCTAGCAATCCCAATCTACTTTGAGACATAATAAAATTGAATCACAAATTAGGAAGGTATTCATGGTTTCAGCTCATTTGAGTATTTTATCAAATACTAGTTGAGCATCTTAATTTCAAATCTCTTTTTCAAGGTTTCCTTCATTTCCCAACCCAATCTTTACTTATTTATGTTCAACAATCTTTCCACAAACCTAATTTGTACATGCATGCATTCATAATGATATTACACCCAAAAATCATACCTAACAATCCCATCTTATACCCAAAACTCGAAATTAAGGTCTAATGTATAGAACCTTACATCTTAGATGAAGAACTTGTGATTGGGTTCTTTAATTCTTGAAGATTGATGCAAGATTGGATGATTTGAATGTTGGTTTCCTCCTTCTTTCTTTAAAATGCTCTCACCTCTCTCTAGAATGCTCATGAAATCACCCCAAATGAACCACAAAGCCTATATATTAAAATGGGGTCGGGTCATGAAAATAGGAAGATTAACCCTCCGAATTCGGGTCTGCGGTCGCATAATGGACCGCATAATGGGTATGCTGGCCGCAAATGCGTCGCAAAATTTGGTGCCCAAAACTGGGCTACACTGGTCCAATTTGTGACCAGATTTGTGATCGCAGATCAGTTATAGTGACGACCCAAAGGGTCATCGCCGTATTTCTCCCTCTTTTAGTGATTCCGAGGCCTTGAAAACCTCACTTTTAGCTGCCTTGATTCGGGTGCGGAGTCCGGGCGCGCAGCCGAAAAGCTTTTATGTTGAAATATGTGAAATCTGTGAAACATTTGAAGAATTTTGATATTAATATGGTTAAAGTTGACTTCGGTCAACCCTTTTGGTAAACGGACCCGGATCCATGATTTGACGGTCCCGGAGGGTCCGTAGAAAAATATGGGACTCATGCATGTGCCCGGAGTTGAAATTCGAGGTGTAGAACCCGAGTAAAAGAATTTTTCTGTTAAATTGTTTTATGAAATTATTAAGGAAAAATGGAAATGAAAAGTGATTAAAAGACTATGGTATCGGGCTCGTATTTTGGTTTCGATGCTCGGTACAAGTCTTATATATTGTTTAAGCGCCTTTTATGAAGTTTGGTCGAAATCGGATGTCGTTTGACGTGTTTCGGACTATGAGTTCCAAGTTTGAAAGTTTATGAAGTATAGAAGAAAAATCATGAGTTTTGAGGCTTGATTAATTGATTTTGAAGTTATTTTGGCGATTTAATCACTCGACTAAGTTCGTAGGATGTATTTGAGTTAGTGTGTGTGTTTGGTTGGGAGCCCCGAGGGCTCAGGAGTGATTCGGAGGTGGTTTGGGGTGGTTTTGCACTTAAAAACTTAGCAGATTTTCTGCAATTTTTGCACAGGTCAGTTGTTCTATGCGAACGCGACCTTGTCCCGCGTTCGCAATGCCTTGTGCCCCCAACCTTCTTCGTGTTCGCGGAAGCCCACCGCGTTCGCACTGTTCAGCAAGCTCCTCCTTCGCGTTCACATGCCTATTTCGCGAACGCATAAGCCAATACCTGGACCCCCCACTGTCCTTCTACGCGTTCGCATAAGTCCATCGCGAACGCGATGAGTACCTGGCCAGCCTCTTTTGCGAACGCAACACTATGTCGCGAACACATAGCCCAAAAAAGCCCAGTGATTTTAAAGCTTTAAAACAGAATCCATTTCTGGATTTTTCCATTATTTCACACGAACTCATCCCTCAAATCACTCCATAGGCGATTTTCAAGCTTTTCTTTCTCCATATCTCTTTGGGTAAGTATTCTTAACTTCATCATCTCCTAATTCTTTCATCTAATCACTAATTTC
>MU683651.1:0-28825 GCA_026770625.1 Nicotiana glauca
TTTTCACCTAAGATAAAGATAAAATCTTAGTCTGTTGAATCTTTCTCCTAAGATGAAAATCTTAGTCTGATGAATATTTCACCTAAGATAAAGGTTAAAATCTTAGTCTGATGAATTTTTCACCTAAGATAAATTTTAAGATACATTTCAGTCTTTAAATATTTAAAAGTTGCATTTCAGTCTTATCACAATTCAAGTTTTAGTTCTTATTAGTATGTGGTAACAAACCCCAATTTTCCAAACTGGGGCAGAAAAATTTTCTTTGTTTGTCTATTTTGTCACAAGCAGGAGCCCACCTGGAGAACAAGAGAATATTTTTCAAGCATCGCAAGCAGGAGCCCACCTGAAAAATAAGGGAATACTTTTTAAGCATCAGCAACATAGAGCCCACCTGAAAAATGGGCACATATTTCAAATTGCAGCAGTCAAGCATTACTCGGAGAAAGGGCAAAACATATTAGATCACAATTCAAGTCAGCAACAAAGGAGGCTTGCGGAAAAAATACGAGTCAATAGTCCGAGACGACCAACGGAAATTGGTCACAATCCAAATAATAAAAGAAGAGGAGAAACAAAAAAGAAGGCAAAAGCGAATCCAAATGCAGAAGTAGAGATAATGTGAATTGCTCAAGACATGGCTCAGGTCATGAGCACTACATGTCCGGTCTTGATCCAAAAGCTGAAGAAGATTGAACAAAGGTTACAGCTGACGAGTATCAAGATTCAGATCGGAGTTTGCAGCAAAAGCCAGCCAAGACTCAAGATCAAACTTCAAAAGATTTATAGATAGGAATCTTGTAACTCGTAGCTGATAGGCTTAGTTAGTCTTTTCATTTTTGATTTTGATGTTATAACGGGACCGCGGACCGAAACCTTGACGGCAACCTCAATCGGCTCTCCATTTCGGTATACTCTATCATCTCGCTCACTTCTGAACTACACTTGGCCTGATTCCTTTATAACCAAGGATATGTAGGCAGCTCAGATACCAGGGCTCGGTCACATTCACCTTTATTTTAGCTTTTGGTCTTTTAAATAAGGGTCGGGTCAAAAAAAAAAAACCTGTCTAGTCGTTCTTTGTCTGAAAATACTTCGTATTTCCAGTCAAAGAGGGGCAGTTGTAGTCATGTAATTTTTGACCCTCCCCGAGATGTTACATATTTTAGCATTTAAATACTTAGTTTAGGCCTAATATCACTATTTTAACTAGTTTTGACTCTTTTAATTTATTTTTGTCACAAAAATAAAAATTACAAAAAAAAAAATTTTTTTATTTAGGTTATTGATATTTTATCTTGTTACCTTTAGTTTATCTTATCTTTCATAAAATTAAAAAGTACAAAAATAGTACTGATATTGTATTTTTCCAAATGATAAGAAGGAAAATTTCAAAAAAAAAATATTTTTATTTAGTTTAGTGCTAAGTTGTAGGTCTTTAGAAAAATATATAGAATAATATTTAGATTTTTAAATATAATTATTTTGCCTCTTTCTTTTAATGAACTACTAGTTTAGATAAGTAATAATTTTGTTTCATTTTCATAAGAAAAGAAATGGAAAAAATAAACCAAAACATAAAGAAAAAATAAATAAAAACAAAGAGAAAAAGAAAACGAGAAAACAAGGCATATATACATATATGAAGAATTTTCATGGCAACTCATTTTCAGATTTTTGTCTTTTTGCATAAAGAATGTTTAGGTGGCCCCACACTCCAATTAATACCCTAAATTCCTTCAAAATGCAGGATATCTTTGATTACTTAAGGTTTTTATTTTTCAATCTTCATGATACTCACGCTAGAGGTCGTCACACACCATTTTGATTTCACTCGCTCACGGTCCCACAGGGAATTCTTCACGAAAAACTCACTGGCACCCAGTGGGGACCACACCTTTGAAAAAGATTATTCTTCTCCAAATTGATAAATATAAACATTATATAAAGGAGGGAAAAAATGGAAAAGGGGCAGAAGAGAGAAAACAACCCCCCCGCCCTGTATTTTATCATCTTCCTCACCCCCATCTTCACACAAAAAACGAGCAGCCATAAATGACCCCTTCCCCGTCTGAATTCCAGAATCTTCTTCCTGAATTTCAGCCGCTGAACACGCACGCACGCACACAATCGCATCACCACCTCTTCCCAACGTTCAATCGGATTTCATCCTTTCATCTTTGATTTTCAGTTCATTTTTGAATTCAAATATATATACAGAAAAATGGTTCTGTGGTTTGGTTGAATTTTAATCAAGTTTCAACGAAACAAAAAATAAAAAAAAATACAAAAGAAACAGGGTAATTCCGTTTCTTCCCCTGGAATTTTCTTGTGAAATGGAGTCCGATTGAAGTGGTTCGTTTGAGGTTCGCGGTTCCGGTTCGATTGCAGCTGTCCGAATTTTGTTACTGTTGCTTCTTCCGGCCAGATCTGGTCGTCGAGTTTATTGTAACTGAGTTCTTATTACTAATATAATTGAACTCAGATTTGTTCTCTATAAATGCTGGTCAGTTGATAGTTCAGTGGTTCAGAATTGTGGCTCGCGAACTCAAATGGTTTTGAATGTTGTATGTGAAATGTATTGTGCTTCTTCATTTCAATTCTGGTTGTTGCTTCAAAAATGGTGTCTAAGCTAAGGTTGTTCTGAGTTCGTCGAAGTCCTATCAAGCTTCAGCCGTGTTTTGCTGTTGTTCGACTAGCTGTCCGTGTGTAATTACGGAAGGTTCTGTTCGAGTTTTCTCCGGTGCGTCGAGGTTTCCGTTGAGGTCTCCGGTCACCTCCTTTTATTTGTATTTCCAAGCAGAAATCGTTAAAGACCATTAAAGGTTCATCTCTTCTTTCTCCTTAATGTTAGTGTTTAATTATTTATGAAGATTTGCTTGATACATTCATGGACCTTATTTGCTTCATTTTTTCACTGTTATTTGGAGGTTGATTAATTTGTGAGTGTTGTCTTATTTTTAGTTTATGTTATTGCTTGCATTTCACTGCATAGATCTCAGTCTATTGGTATATTATGCCACCATATATTAATGTATGTTAGCATGCCTTAAATATTAATGTGTTGAATACGATTTGTTTAAGTTACTAAGTGAGCTCACAGTTAGTTATGTGGAGTTCGACATGGGATATTGATTCTTTGGTATCGACTTGGAATAACATATACAACAAAAGCATAGAAAATTGAAGTAAATGCAAGGGATGACTTTGATTTGTTATGGTTATGTCATTTTTAGTGCGGAAGTTAAATACAAAGGTGATAAAGGAAGCGTGAGAAGAGGAGGGCTGCTTAATCTAGACAAGGCGAAGGCTAAGGGATTTGGGAACCACGGGTACGGTACTCGTGACATAGTTGTGATTTGTAGTTAATAAAATTCGGGGTGCATTTCATGTAACCCTATTATGACAACTTCCCTATTATGACAACTTCGAATAATAAAACCCTTTGGAATAATTCGAAGCGTGCCATTTAGTTGAATTTTCATGGCCCTCGCAAAGTTTAAAGTGCGTAGTTGCTTTAGGGGCGCTATAAAATAATTTACCTTCCTAAACTCGGGTGTGCATTTCATGTGACCCAAATCAAATCCCAAATGTTGAATAAATATGTTCAGGACTGCGGGTGCATTTCATGTGACGCGGTCCAAAGACACGTTTTAAACGACGTTCAATCCTCTTTTTAAAAAAATAATTGAGTAAAAGCGGTTAAAATTAAAATCGGCACATAGGTTCATCATGTAATAAAATCAGATAAATAAGTTAAACACGACAGTTGAGCGACCGTGCTAGAACCACGGAACTCGGGAATGCGTAACACCTTCTTCCGGGTTAACAAAATTCCTTACCCGGATTTCTGGTTCGCAACTGTTAAACAGAGTCAAACCCTTTCCTCGATTCGGGATTCAAACTGGTGACTTGGGACACCATAAATCTCCCAAGTGGCGACTCTGAATCTTTAATAAAAACGAATCCCATTTCGATTGTCCTTAAATTGGAAAAACTCCTTTATTACTATATCTCTTCCCGAGATGTAGTAAACGCCGATAAAGCTTTCGGAAAATGAGGTGTGACAGCTCCTACTAGGATGGTAGGGTATTGATAGGATCCTTTTCATCTTGTGGTCTTCATGAAATTTGGTTACTTTGCTACCAATGAATTATTTTTTGTTGTCACACATGATATCAGCTGGCATTCGAAACCGGTATATGATGTGGTCCCAAATGAAATCGATGACTTCCTTCTCCATGGACTTCTCGTATTCCTGGGCTTCCACCCACTTAGAAAAATAGTTAGTCATAAATAAAATAAATTGAGCATTACCGGGTGCCTATGGAAGGGCCCCCATAATGTTCATTTCCCACTTCATGAATAGCATGGAGACAAAATCAAAAGCAGTACCTCCCCAGGTTGGTAAAACATCAGAGCATATCGTTGGCGTCCATCACATTTCAAACAAACTCCTTAGCATCTTTTTCCATGTCGATCAAAGAATAGCCGGATCTGATCACCTTTCAAACCAGTGATTCGGCGCCCGGATGATTTCTATAGGTGCCTTCATGAATTTCCCTTAGAACATACTCGGTATCTGCTGGTCCTAGACATACCGCCAGTGGGTCATTGAACGTTCTTCTGAACAGGGTTCCCTTTTCGGACAAACTTAACTGGGCTTCCTTTGCACGCAAGGCCCTCGATTTTTTTAGATGCGAGGGCAGTTTTCTAGTCTTCAAATATTCTACATATTTGTTTCTCCAATCCCAAGTCAGGATTTTAGAGTTTATCTCAGCATGACCTTCTTCCAACACCGATCTCATGAGTTGTACGACTGCACCTAAGTTAAGCTCAGCATATTCGACCAATGACCCTAAGTTAATAAGGGAATTGTCCTCACTATTTTGATCTCGGGGCACGTGTTGTAAGGTCCACTCCTTGAATCAATGTAATGCTACACGCAACTTATATAGGTACCTTTGCATTCGTTCTTCTTTGACCTCGAATGTTCCATTAACTTGGTTTACTACTTTACCACGATGAGGGAATTGCGCTTAGCTTCGATCACCTCCACTCCCAAGCTTTTGGCTAGTTCGAGACCTATAATTATGGCCTCATATTCGGCCTCATTGCTAGTCAATTTTACAATCCTAATAGATTGTCTAACTACATTGTTTGTTGGTGGCTTCAACACAATGCGAAGTCTGGACCCTTTTGTGTTGAGGCGTCATCCGTAAAGAGGGTCCAGATTCCTAAGGAAATCCTCGAGTTTACTAATAACTCCCGTTCTACCTCGGGTATTAGGCTCGAATTAACATCAGCCACAAAATCTGCAAAAATTTGAGATTTCATGGTTGTTCGGGGTCGATATTCAATATCGTACCCACTGATTTCGATGGCCCATTTGCCAATCATCCCGAGATTTCGGGCTGATGCATAAGGTTTCGAAATGCATAAGTTGTCACAACACATATAGGATGGCATTAAAAATATGGTTTCAGTTTCCTAGATGCCCAGCGTCAATTTTTCTTGGAAAGGGTACCTAGTTTAGGCCTCATCTAGAGTCCTGCTAACATAGTAAATTGGAAATTGCGTACTTTGTTCTTCCTGGACCAAGACTCCACTTACCGCTATCTCCGATACTGTCAAGTACAAGTATAGTTTTTCTTTTGCCTTCGGTGTGTGAAGTAGCGGTGGGCTCGATATGTACAGCTTGAGTTCCTCCAAGGCACGTTGATACTCCAGGGTCCACAAAAGGTTGTTTTTCTTCTTTAGTAGCAAAAAGAATCGGTGACTCTTATCTGACTACTTCGAGATGAATCGCCCCAGGGTGGCTATGCATCCGGTTAATCTTTACACAACCTTCACATTGTACATGATCGTGATATCTTCAATGGCTTTGATCTTTTCAGGGTTGATCTCAATTCCTCGGTTAGATACTATGAAACCCGAGGAATTTACCTGATCCGACTTCGAATGCACATTTCTCTGGGTTTAGCTTCATATTACTACATAATATGCTGAAGGTCTCCTACAAATATTTTAAATGGTCATCTGCTCGAAAGGACTTAACCAACATATCGTCAATGTAAACCTCCATTGATTTTCCTAATTGTCCTTAAAAAATCCGATTTACTAGGCGTTGATACGTGGCACCAGCATTTTTAAATCCGAATGGCATCACATTATAGTAATGCGTACCATACTTAGTGATGAAGGAGGTTTTTTCCAGATCATTCGGGTTCATCCGTATTTGGTTGTACCTGGAATAGGATCGAGAAAAATAAGGATCTCGTGGCCGGCCGTGTTATCGATCATGGGATCGATGTTGGACGGAGGGAAGGAGTCCTTGGGACACGTGATCTCGTCCAAGTCACACCTCTATTCGAGTTTATGAAACTATCGATTGCAATAATAATGCCCAACTAGGATTCGGGATCGAATCCACATGGAGCTATATGAATAGGAATTAGTAGTATATATTTGGAGTAAGCATGTGAAATATCTAAATTGCACTTCCACAAATATGGTTTGTTTTTACTTCTAAATTATGCTAAAGATTGCAATTCTAAAAATATGAAAGTAGGATATATTATTTTTGCTTGTTATTCAAATATTGTAAGAGGCTTAGGACTATGACCTTCACCTAGGTGTTTGCCTAACGGGTTGTAAACTTTAAAGCTTGTTTTCTTGGCCGGGATATATTATAGCTATCAACACTCAATTACCCACTCTATACCTCTCGGTAAGAGAGTGATGTTTTCCAATTTGGCTTTCTCAAGTCCAAATAGGTATTGAACAAAAAAGTTGATAAAATGCTTAAGTCGGGTTTTACTATCTCTAGGTACAACCCTTTAATTAGGACTATCAATCTCTTGATTTCACCCCAAATTCTTGTTAGCCAAGTTTTCCTAGACTAAGTTTCTCTTCTCAAGTAGAGACCAAGTCAAATAGGTATAAACTAATATTTGCAACCATTAATTCTATAATAAAAAGCAAGAACAAGCCTAAATAATAAACACCAAACCATAAACAGGCCATAAAATCAAACACCTATTAGGTTTACACACTAGGGTTGGGTCATAATCCTAGTTAAAAATATAGCTACTCATAATGGGTATAGAAGAAAACAAGGTAGAAAAGATGATAAAACTCATATTCAAAGATTAAAAGATAAAAATCCAAAGTTAAATGACTAAAGTAAGCTAAAGTTGCCTAAAGCAATAAGGACAAACGGCTACAGGAGTTCCAATATTCAAAACTTGACCTAATTTCCTTAAACTAGTCTATTTATAAAAAACTGAAACTCGTGCGGGGGCTCTGCGGTCGCACAGTTCCATGTACAGTTCGCACTTTGCTTGGGTCTTGCCAAGAGCCGGATTTGCAGCCGCACAATTTTGGAATGCGGCCGCATGTCTCAAGTTCTGTGGTACGCATAAATGTTAGTGCGGCCGCACAGGGCAATTCTGCGGACCATACTTTTCTAAGTGCGAACTCGTGGCTGATTTCTGCGGCCGCATAATTCTTGTGCGATCCACATATTGCTTTAGTCTTGAGATGTCAACTATCGGAAATTCTACTGTGACATAGCTTCTACAGCTGCACAATAATTGTGTGGTCCGTACTTTACAGTTAGACCCTGATGAACTTTCCTTCATGTTCTGCGGCCGCAGATGGAAATCCGCGGTTCGCACTTGGGCCTTTATACCTAATTTTTGTCCTTGAGTTTAGATCACTCTTTTTGAGTTGCAATTCATCTTTGTGTCTCATTTCCCAATACTCCTACAATCAAGCATATTTCATAGTCTTTGAGATTACAATTGAACACTTTTGGATTAAAAGGAAAGCAAAAATGCGCTAATAAATAGTCAAAATCCCCACTTATCAACTCCTCCAAACTTAAGCTTTTGCTTGTCCTCAAGAAATTAAAGTAATTCCCACCTCCACAAGTTAAGAGATATTCCATCTAATCTAAGATGTATCAAACATACATCAATTGGGACAAACAATTACCCGCAACACTTATGAATTATCAACAAGATAATAATTTGAAGTTTTAAGCACAAATAGTTCTAATGTGAAACTTGAAAATCAAGAGTTGACTTTACTCATGAAGTAAGCTCACTCTTTCATGTAGGTCATTGTGGATCCCAAACTCCTCCTCCACTACTCTCATTTAGCATATCTCACTTAATAATGTAGCACTCAATTCATGGATTAGTGAAAAGTCCACTCATCTCTCTAAAAAGAATGGCACGTGTTTGACTCTAAGTACCGTATGCTTGCCCCTCATCTAAATCTCCACTAATGCAAGTTCACTCGGCTTTAAATCACATAGGGCTTTTTCGAAATGTATGAAGGCTTTTGGACTACGGTAGGAAATGTTGGACTAGAATGGGTTCATCTTTCTTAAGCACTCCATTTTCTCTTTTTGGCTCATATTTTACTAACTATTTGAGTAATTTTATTTTTCCTTAGGGGAAGTAGAGAGACTTAATATCACTCTTTCTTGGTCATGATATTCATTTTCTCCTTCATTATTTTCTCCATGCTTTGCATCATTATTTTTCTTTGAATCCCTTCAACTCTTCACTTTATTCACTTTCTTTTTGCATTTTTATTTTGTTCTTTCTTTATTTTGCTTTTGTATTTCCTATTCTTCATTTCATTTCTCCTTTTTGTGCCTTGATACCACTTTCAAACTCATCGTCTCTTCGCCAAACTTATGTTTTAGCCAATTTTTCTCTAGAGTGTAAAGGAAATCTCGGGTGCCAAGAGAGGGTCACTATAAAACAGGTAAAGTCTTGTAACATGGTTATCAAATAAGAAAGGTCTTAGGCTCTGTTAGATATGTACATAATGTAATCTTGTCCCACATTGGAATAGAATAGTATATCCTTGTATAGTATAGCTATAAATAAGGACCTCTTGTATTGTATTGAACACACAATATCAATATATCATATTTTCTCCCGTGCCTTCTCACATGGTATCAGAGCAATCATGAGAGATTTATCGCTGTGCATCAATTCCAGCGACTCCGGGAAGGAAAATCAGTTGACCAAAAGTCTTTTTCCGGCAACCCACTTTTCGTCAGTGTTGTGCAAAAACCAACACCACCACGAATTAGATCGGGCTCCGGCGACCAGCCCATAAAAAAATCTCTGTGAGAATACCCTCCACGTGCCTCCACTCGCTACCAGAAGAAAAATTTTCGGCGAAGTTCCGATGTCGCGTGGGCCACCTTCCGGCCATTTTTTGGTAACGACTCTTCAGGACAAATTGTTCCCCTTGCAATTCCGAGTCTACCCATCCAAGTTACATAAAATTCCGACCACTTTTATATTTTTCCGGCATGAACAGTGATTTCAAAAGTGGACTTCCGGCCATTTTTTTGAAAAAGTTTCTTCAGAACAGTTGGGTCGTCTGGTAATTCCAATCCTACCCCTACTAATTTTATTTCATTCCGACCACTTTGAATTCTTTTTCAGCTGCTATAGTGATATTCCTAGAGCTACAGTATTTCTGGCATGAACAGTGTTTTTTGGTGTAGAACAGTGTTGTGTTTTCCTGCTGTAAATAGTGTTTTCTCAGTGATTTCTTCAGTTTTCCCAAAGAAGTTACTAATTTTTCACTATTTCAAGTTAACCCTACTACTATTAATTAGCGGATTATTTTGAGTTTCTTCAGTACAAAGCAGGTAAGCAGATATCTTCTGAGATTGCTTCCGTTGTTCAAACAGGTAATAGCGTGACTTGTGTCTCTTAATCTTTATCCTCTGAGTCTTGGGTCATTGATTCAGGTGCATCTGATCATATTTCTGGTAACAAATCTCTTTTCACTACTATTTCGTATTCTCAATCTCTTCCAAGAGTCACAATGGCCAATGGGTCTCAAACCATGGCAACTGCAATAGGTCAAGCAAACCCAATTCCTTTCTTACCTTTAATAATAATCCTTTTAATCTCATAGCTGTTGGTTGCCTAGCCAAATCACTTAAATGTGTCGTTTTATTTCTTGATGACCATGTTTTTATACAGGAATGCAGTACAGGGCGGATCATTGGTATCGGGCATGAATTAAATGGACTTTATTACCTTATCATTGTTAAATCACATGGACTCACATCTTGTCTTCCTTCAACAACTTGTCCTGTTACCGATTCACCAGATTTATTACATAAACGGTTGGGATATCCTAGTTTGTCAAAACTTCAAAAAATGGTACCTGGTTTATTTCACTTGTCAGATATAGAGTGTGAGTCTTGTCAGCTCGGTAAGCATACTTGCTCTTATTTTCCTCGACGTATTGATAATCGAGCAGAGTCACCTTTTAATTTAGTCCATTTAGATGTTTGGGGTCCTATTCGGGTCAGTTCTGCCTTAGGATTCCGCTACTTTGTTGGTTTCATTGATGACTATTATAGGTGCACCTAGATATTTTTGATAAAAAATCGATCTGAGTTGTTTTCTATTTTTCAGTCCTTTCGCGCTGAAATTCACATTTCGTAGTGATAATGCCCAAGAGTATTTGTCTTTCCCATTTCAGCAGTTTATGAAATCTCATGGGATTATTCATCAAATCTTGTCCGTAACATCTCAACAAAATGGGATAGTTGAAAGAAAGAATAGATATCTTATTGAAACTGCTCGTACCATTCTCATACAATCTCATGCTCCGTTGCTTTTTTGGGGGGATGCAATTCTTACATCTTGCTATCTTATTAATCGTATTCCATCTTCAGCTATCCAGAACCAAGTTCCATTCTCTGTTATGTTTCCCCACTTACCTTTATTCTCTCTTCCACCCGGTGTTTTTGGAAGCACTTGTTTTGTCCATAACCTTACTCCAGGAACAGATAAGTTAGCTCCCCGTGCTCTTAAGTGTGTATTTCTTGGTTTCTCGAGAATGCAAAAGGGGTATCGATGCTATTCTCCTAACCTCCAGCGGTACCTTATGTCCGCTGATGTTACCTTCTTTGAAACTCAATCATACTTCACAGGTCCAGGTAATCACTTAGATATTTATGAGGTACTACCAGTCTCTTATTTTGGAGATTCAGTCATTATCTCCCACCCATCTTCCTCTTTATCTCCAACTCCACCACCTATAGCTCATGTTCCACCATCTATAGCTCCAGTTCCACCACCTATAGGTCCAATTCCTCCACATAATCCAGTTCAATCTTATGCAGCTCCGCCACTCTTGAATTATCATCGTCGTCCACATCCAGCATCAAGCCAAGGTGATTCACGTCCCACATCAGATTCTGCACCTACTGCAGACTTGTCTCCTCTTAGTCAACCAATTGCACTCCGCAAAGGTTTATGGCCCACACTTAATCCTAATCCCCACTATGTTGGTCTAAATTATCATCATTTGTCGTCACCTCATTATGCTTTTATATCTTCTTTGTCCACTGTTTCTATTCCTAAGTCTACAGGTGAGGCACTATCTCATCCTGGATGGCGACAGGCTATGATTGATGAGATGTATGCTTTACATGCGAGTGGAGCTTGGGATCTTGTTCCTCTTCCTGTAGGTAAGTCTACTGTTGGTTGTCGTTGGGTTTATGCAGTCAAAGTCGGCCCGGATGGCCAGGTTGATCGGCTTAAGGCTTTTCTTGTTGCAAAAGGATATACTCAGATTTTTAGGCTTGATTATAGTGATACTTTCTCTCCCGTAGCTAAAGTAGCATTTGTTTGTCTTTTTTTGTCAATGGTTGTTGTACGTCATTCGCTTCTTTATCAGTTAGACATTAAGAATGTTTTTCTCCACGGTGATCTTGACGAGGAAGTTTATATGGAGCAACCACCTGGTTTTGTTGCTCAGGGGGAGTTTAGTGGTTGTGTATGCAGATTGCGCAGGTCACTATATGGTTTCAAATAGTCCTCTTGAGCATGGTTTGGTAAGTTCAGCACAATTATTTAGGAGTTCGGCATGACTCGTAGTGAGGCTGATCACTCTGTGTTTTATCAGCATTCTGCTCCAAATCTGTGTATTTATCTGGTGGTTTATGTTGATGATATTGTTATTACTGGCAACTATCAGAATGGTATTACTAATCTAAAGCAACATCTCTTTCAGCACTTCCAAACTAAGGATCTGGGCAGACTGAACTATTTTCTAGGTATTGAGGGCGCTAAGTTTAGCTCAGGTATAGTTATTTCACAACGGAAGTATACTTTAGACATTTTTGAGGAGACTGGAATGATGGGTTGCAGACCTAGTGACTCTCCTATGGATCCAAATGCTAAGCTTCTGCCTAGACAGGGGGAGCCTCTTAAAGACCCTACGAGATCTAGGAGGTTGGTTGGAAAATTGAATTACCTCACAGTGACTAGACCTGACATTTCTTTTCCGTTGAGTGTTGTAAGTCAGTTTATGATTCTCCTTGTGATAGTCACTGGGATGCAGTTGTTCGTATTCTTCAGTATATAAAGTTTGCTCTAGGCAAAGGATTGCGATTCAAGGATCGAGGCCACGATCAGATTGTTGGGTACACAAATGCTGATTAGGCAGGATCACCTTCTGATAAACGATCTACATCTGGATATTGTGTTTTAGTAGGAGGTAATTTGATCTCGTGGAAGAGCAAGAAACAAAATGTAGTTGCTCAATCTAGCACCGAAGTGGAATATCGGGCCATGGCTATGGCAATGTGTGAGTTAGTTTGGGTCAAACAGTTGCTCAAGGAGTTAAAGTTCGGAGAAATCAGCAGGATGGAACTAGTATGTGATAACCAAGCTGCTATTCATATTGTGTCAAATCTGGTATTCCATGAGAGGACTAAACACATTGAGATCGACTGTCACTTTGTCAGAGAAAAAAATACTTTCAGGAGATATTGTTACAAAGTTTGTAATGTCAAATGATCGACTAGCAGATATTTTCACTAAGTCTCTTACTGGTTCTCGTATTAGTTACATGTGTAACAAGCTCGGTACATATGATCTGTATGCACCGGTTTGAGGGGGAGTATTAGGTATGTACATAATGTAGTCTTGTCCCACATTGGAATATGAGTAGTATGTCCTTGTATAGTATAGCTATAAATAAGGACCTTTTGTATTGTATTGAACACACAATATCAATATATCATATTTTCTCCCGTGCCTTCTCATAGGCTCAAATGGATTGACTAAGGATAGCACATTGGTGGGACATGGAAAATTTCAAGCGGGTCAAGGAGAGCCTACAATCACTTCTCAAGCCAAGAAAAACATAGAATTTCATCTAGAAACACATTCGGGGCAAGATTTAGACCATTCGTTCGGGTACTTGTACTTGTACTTGCAACAAGACATCTCACTTCTCACACAGTTGGATTGTTAACGAGGATAGAGTCGAGGGACCACAACAATCACATTCAATATTCAAAATCACTAATGGTTCGACTAAACCACTCGATGATTGCTTAAGTCAACACAAGAGTCAAAAAGGTCACTAACTAGAGCTATTTCTTTCCAGAAACTTGTTTTTAATCATAAGCCTGTAGTTAAATGTCTTGATACAAAGTGAAGCATGCTTTAATCTTCTAGTTCAACTCTATTAGGCCCTCTTATTTATTTTTACTACTACTTTTATTAAAATACCAAAAACAGATTGCCTTGTAGAAGGTTGTCATATCATCCATCGTTAGGAAGAGTCACCCGGTTAACACAAAAGCCACCTTTGGAAAGAACTGTGGTATTAGGAAAAGCAAAGGCTTATTGATCACTTAAACATGAAAAGAAACTACTAAATTAAAAAGAAGTTATCAAAGTAAATAAGAAGTTATTAGACTAAACTTCGATTACTAAGAAAACAAATTAAAGAAGCTATAGAGTAAACTACTGAAAGCATAAATAAATATACAAATTGAGAAAGGGGAAGAGAATATATACATCAATAGAGACAGATAAGAATATGTACATAACAGAAAGGAAAAGAAAGTGTTATCAGTTATTACAGGCCAATGTCAAATGTCTTCAAATCAAAATCAAATAAAATCCACCCCTCCCCCCAAATAAGAATAAGCACTGTCCCCAATGCTTAGCAAAAATAAACTCAAGGAAGGGAAAGAGTAGAGAGGAATCTCTATGTGGTCTCCATGTTTATAGCAGCATCACCACCCTCAGGCTCCTCCAACTGTATCTCGTCATCCTCTACTCCGGGAGTATCTGGGTTGGTAAACATCTATAGCACCGTCTCAGCAGTGTGGGCAGCAAGGTCTGGCTCCTCAGACTGGCCAGCTGGTGCCTCTGGTGCTGATGGTGCTACTGGGTCTGCTGGTGCTACTGGAGTTGTCTCCGTTAGCAAGTCAAATGGAAGTCCCCAGCTTTTGCTATCTTGGTCAATTCCCGTCTCAACTTGTCAAATGACTTCTTTGAAACCTGGGATTTCCTCATCTTTTGTTCCACGTGCCATCAAGGTATCCATGATGGTCTTCTGGTTCTCCAGAACCTTCTTCAAAGTCTCCTCCACTGTCGGAGGAATCTGGGGAGCTGGGGTAGATGTTTGGGCTGCAATAGCACTGGATAGGTCAGACATTTTTCAATAGCTGTTTGCATCCAGTTGTTGAGATTCCCCAATGTCTAAGAGAATCGCAGAGCCATAAGTGGATAAGTAGAAGATAAAGGCACTGATGTTGATGGCTTGGAAGATGGAGATGGAGGTATGGCAGTTGTACTAAACTACCATCAAAGGCTCATTATCAGACTGGCCCATGGTAGTAGTTGGCTAATTCTTGTTCTTCGGGTTCCTCGGGTCCTTCAAAGAGTACCATGTGAAGGGTTGCTTCGCCTGAACCTTTGTGTCAAATGGCTTTGACTCCATCCCTACATCCGTGAGATACTCTGAGATAGTGTTTGGATACAGGTAGGAGCTCACACCCTTCCTACCTACCAGGATACAGGTAGGAGCCCTCACCTTGCCTACCCACCAGACATGATGGCACCCATATTGATTGGGTATTCAGCCATGATGGAGGCAGCTAAGACTACCCGAGGGACTGGGAGATTGTTCTCATTCGTGCTTGGATCTATTCGGCTACACACAAATATTTCCCAACCCTTAGCTTCAAAGTTGAGGGTGTTCCGATGAATGGCAACCCCTGATGTGATCTGTGGTGGTGGTGGTCTTGGAGCTGCCAATATCCCCGCTAGCCATGGGCGAGCTGCATCACCCAATGCAAACTTCTCCAAGTATTGTACCGGCTCCATATCCTCGAGCCCAAAATAAGTGATCTGTAAGGTTTGATCAAATCTGATTTTTAGTTTCCTCACTTTAGTCACCTTAGTTCCTTTCTTGATGTGTTCTACATTGGTGTAGAATTCCTGGACTAGGTGCTCCTTGGCATCCAACACGCTTTGAGTGAACCATGTCCACCCTTTTCTCTCCCGAAACTGTCTTGCCACATTCGGGTTGTATCTATCCAAGTCCTTCAAAACAAATTGACACTCAAGTGTGAGTGATCTCTGAGGCACCACTCTTTGAACCTTTTGAAAGATGTCAGGATCACAAATATATCTTCCCAAACTTTTTTTCCTCTGACCTCTCAAGGCTAGCAACTTGTATATCTCCCCCTCGACCGTCACCGGAACATCATCATCATCATCATCATCAATTGTAACGGGTGCAGCGGGTGCATGTGAGGAAGAGGCCTCTGAACCATGGTTGTCATCTTCCGAACCCTCATAAGAGCTAGCTAAGGTGGAAGGCTCATCTCTGAGTTAGAATTTCCCCGGTAGCTGCCTTGGTTGTGATTGTGCATCGGGTTGTTCTTGCACTGAATTGCCCTCTGATGCTTTCCTAGACGGGACATATGAGCTAGATTCAGTAGGCTCCAGGACTCTCCAGGCTGTTTCTTTCTTTTCTATTACTCTTTGCACTAAGAGTGGTATGTTACCCCTTCCTCGGCTTTGGGAGTGTTCACCCCTCCCTTTAGATGTATCACCTCTTCCCCGAGATATAACCATTATCTACAATACATATCAAAAGGAATCAGTTAGAGTTTAAATTTAGATTATCACAAGTTGTAGATGAAAACCAGATGCAGAGTACAGAAGTGCAATCTGCACAATTTTGAGTTCGGGTGCAGATGGGCATGTGCGGTTTGCATAATTTTAAATTACGGTTGCACAACTAAAATGCGGAACGCACAATTTTGAATATGGCCACACAAATTTTACTTCAAACATGCAACTCTCTGATAACAGATAAATGCTTCATCTGCTGCCATACAAATTTTCTACGGCCGCAATCCAATTTCTACGAACCCCACAATTTGAAGAGTGGTCCGCATAATTAACTCACATCATAAGCCCTATATTATAAATCTTGGTATCGCATAATTTCTTTTGTGGCCACACAATTTAAACAAAATAGGCAGTAGCTTAGGGTTCTAACTTTTGCACACAAATTTGATATGGTAGTGGCAAGTAATCATGATCAACAGTTTACCCATCCCCTAATTAGCAAGTATGAAGTTACCCAACACATATTATAATCATTATGATGATGAATTTGACATTAGGCCTAAAAAGATACCTAAACTAGTTGTGAACAAAACTATGAAAATTGAGAAATTTCAAAGATGAATTGAACATACCGGTGATGAAATGATGCTTAAGGTAGGATTAAAGTGGATGAATTTAGTGCCAGATGCTTGAGTCAGTTAATTGCAATGTGTTTGCCTTTTGTTCTAATTTTCAGAGTTTGTAAAGTTTCAACAGTGGAGGGAAGTCAACTCTTTATACTTATCGCGATTTGGATAGGGTTCAATAGATGAGTGTGGCCGCACAATTTTGTGTGCAGTCCGCACTACTTTTCCTATTAGACGTTTCCCTTTCAATGATCTGTGGTCCGCACAATTCTGAGTGCAGCCCAGATTTTCTTTGACCAATCCGTCCGGTTGGCATTCATTTCTTTTGACAAAATACTCTTTATCTCCTGGTTGGAGACCTCCACTTGACCACTTGCTTGAGGGTGATAGGGGGGCATAACTTTGTGAGTGACACCATACTTGGAGAGTAAGCTATCGAAGGCTTTGTTGCAAAAATGCGATCCCCCATCACTTATGATGGCTTGGAGTACCAAATCTTGTAAAGATGTTCTTCTTCAAAAATGGCACCACACTTCTCGCTTCATTGTTGCGCAAAGCTACGGCCTCAACCCAATTGGACACATAATCAATTGTGACCAAGATATAGATGTTCCTACAAGAACTCACAATCGGACCTGTGAAGTCAATACCCCACACATCGAAACTATCCATCTCTAATATGGTGGTGATGGGCATTTCATTTTTCTTTGAGATTCTACCGGTCCTTTAACATTTGTCACAACGTTTAACAAGCTTACTTGCATCCTTGTAGAGAGTGGGCCAATAAAAACCACCACTTAACACTTTGGTCGTTGTTCTTGCTCCACCATGGTGACCACCATATGACGAAGAATGACACGCCCCAAGGATTTCCACTTGTTCCTCCTCCGGTACACATCTCCTAATAACTCCATTCGTACAAATCTGGAAGAGGTACGGTCCATCCCAATAGTAGTCTTGACAATCCCGTTTGAGCTTCTTCCTCTGGTTTGAAGAAAACTTAACCGGAACGATACCACTCATAAGATAATTTGCCAAATCCGCGAACAAAGGCACCTCCTTCATAGAAATAGCCAAAAGTTATTCATCAGGGATTGAGTCCTTGATTTCAAGGCCATCATGCGGCCTCCCCTCCTCCTCCAAATGAGACAAGTGGTCCGCAATGTGGTTTTCACTCCCTTTTTTATCTTGAATATCAATATCAAACTCTTGCAACAAAATGACCCATCTCATCAAATGGGCTTTGTTATCTTTGTTGCTCATGATATAACAAAGTGCCGCATGATCCGCATAAATTACTTTTGCACCCATCAAGTATGGGCGAAACTTCTCAATATTAAACACAATGGCAATGAGCTTTTTTTTCGTAACGGTGTAGTTGACTTGGGCACTATTTATGGTCTTGCTAGCATAGTACACCGGATGAAAGAACTTGTTGATACATTACCCCAAAATAGCCCCTACCACTACATCACTTGCATAAAACATAAGCTCAAAAGGAACATTCCAATTTGGAGCGGTGATAATGGGAGTAGTGGTCAACTTGAGCTTTAGCAACTCAAAGGCTCTCATGCAATCATCATTAAAAATGGAACTTAGCAGCTTTCTCCAAAAGTTTGCACAACGGGTTTACCACTTTAGATAAGTCCTTGATGAAACGCCGGTAAAATACAGCGTGGCCTAAGAAACTCCGCACGCCTTTAACTGAAGTTGGAGGTGGAAGTTTAAAGATCGCCTCAATCTTTGCCTTGTCCACTTCAATGTCATTCTTTGGGATCTTCTGGCCAAGGAAAATTCCTTCCTCGACCATGAAATGACACTTGAGCACCAAATTTATTTCTTCACATTTTGCCAACACTTTGTCTAAGTTTGCTAGACAATCACAAAAAGAATCCTTGACCACTGAAAAGTCATCCATGACGACTTCAAGAAAATACTCCACCATGTCCATGAAGATAGTCATCATACACCTTTGAAAAGTCATTAGTGCATTGCATAACCCAAATGGCATTCACGACAATACGAAAGTACTATAAAAACATGTGAAAGTAGTCTTTTCTTGATTTTCGGACCAATAAGAATTTGATTGTAGCCGGAATACCCATCAAGGAAACAATAGAAAGCACTACCGGCCAATGTATTAAGCATTTGATCTAGGAAGGGAAGTGGGAAATGATCCTTCCTTATGACTTTGTTGAGCTTATGATAGTCCATGCATACTCTCCACCTGGTCACTGTTCTTGTAGGAATCAACTCATTCTTGTCATTGGTAACCACCGCCCCTTTCTTTGGGATACATTGCACTGGAGAAGTCTACGAATATTGAAAATAGGGTAAACAACCTCGGTATCCAACCACTTGATGGCCTCTTTTTGACGACCTCTTGCATGGATTCATTGAGACTCCTTTGATGTTCAATAGATGGTTTAGCACCTTCCTCCAAGTTTATCTTGTGCATAAAAATGTGGGGCTTATCCCCTGAATATCCGCTGAAGTCCATCCAATAGCCTTCTTCCTCTTTTGTAGCACCGCCAATGTGGAATCTACCTGCACATTAGTCAAACTAGAGAAGAGCATAACCAGTAAAGTAGAAGAAGGGCCAAGAAATTCATACCGAAGATATGGAGGCAATGAATTCAACTCCAAGATGGGAGGCTCTTCAATTGAAGGCTTTGTTGGAGGAGTGATTTTATTCTCAAGATTCAAGGATAATTTGCAGGGCTCATAAGAGTACAACCCCATTCCTTGCAAAGCATTCTCACATTCCATGTAACCCTCCATTTCTTCATCATCACAACTGAGTAAGATGGCCTCCAAAGCATCATCAACATTCATCACGACACTTGTTACATCAATAATCAAATCGGTTACCAAGTCCACGAAAGAACACACCTCATTGCTATTGTGTTACCTCATAGACTTACACACATGGAAAACCACGTTCTTATCACCAACCTGGAAAGTAAGCTCTCTAGCTTCAACACCAACTAGATCTTTCCCCGTAGCAAGGAAAGGTCTCCCAAGAATAATCGGCACCTTATAGTCAACCTCACAATCAAGAATAACGAAATTCACTGGAAGGATGAATTTATCAACACAAACCAACACATCATCAATTATACCCAATGGTCTATTCATAAATGTGGGTCTTGGTTGCCCAATCCCCAAAATCTTGAAAACCGAATAGGGTATCAAATTTATACTTGCCACAAGATCACAAAGAGCTTTAGCAAAATCATCACTTCCAATGGTACAAAGGATTGTGAAAGTGCTGGGATCTTCCAATTTAGGGGCCATTGAATGCACATATGCACTCATTTGATGAGTCATCTTTATAGTTTCACAATTCATCAACCTCTTCTTTGTTGCCAAGTCTTTCATGAACTTTGCATAACCGGGTATTTTCTCCAAATCCTCAACCAATGGAACATTGATAAATAGACTCTTCATCATGTCAATGAACTTTTTGAATTAGTTCTTGCCATTTTGTTTGGCAAACCTTTGAGGGTATGGAGGATGAGGCCTAGGCATTGGTGCCTTAGCCTTTGGCACAACCAGTTCTGGTATGTCAATAATGTGCTCTCTAGAAGGGTTCACTTCCTCTTGAGTATCCTCCACATTGTCATAAATATCAATTCTCACTTCATCATTGCTTGCACCTCATTGTTAGGGATCTCATGTTCTTGTACCACTAGCTCATCATCCACAATTTTCTTTGATTTGAGGTGGTTGCACTCCTACCTTTTCCACTCCTTGTAGTAACATCCATGGCATGTATCGTGTTATTTCCACCTTTTGGATTCAACACCGTGTCACTTGGTAGTTCCCCCTTAGGACGTGTGTTTAAAGTTTGTGAGATTTTCCCCAATTCAACTTCCAAATTGCAAATTGAAGTGTTGTGAGAGGCTAGTTGAGCTTCGGAGTCAACATTCTTCTCCATCATTTGTTTTAACATGTTCTCAATTTGTCCCATATCATTATTGTAAGAGCTTGGACCATGAGAAGGATAAGGAGGGGGGTTGCTCGGTTGTTGATACATCGGGGGCCTTTGAAAGACCGACCCCCGATTTCCTTGATTATTGTTCCATCCCCATTGGTTGTTGTCTCTCCAATGTCCTTGACTATTGCCACTCCAATTGCCTTGGCTATTTTGACCATTCCAATTTTCTTGATTGTTTTGATTATTCTAATTCCCTTGGTTGTTACCACCATTCCAATTACCTTGGTTGTTAGAATTCCAATTCCCTTGATTTTCTTGAGGTCGCCATTATTGTTGATTCGGGCCTTGAGAGTTGTTTCTTTGCCCTTGGAAGTTGTTGACATATTGCACTTCCTCCTCTTGTTCACTATAAGATTCATCTTGATCAAACCCACTATCATTTTGAACATAATTTTCCACATGGTTTTGCACTTGAGGACCCTTTTGCCTTCTCTTGTTTACCATCATATTAACGCCCTCCATGGCATTAAATTGCTTAGGACCTTGAACTTGTTGAAGTTGAGCCTTGGCTAATTAATTGATTATGGTGGTCAACTCGACAATTGCTTGCCCATGATCATGCAATTTTTTATGTAGGTAAATCATATTTGGATCACCTTGAGGAATGTTTGCTCTACTTTGCTATGCTGATGAATTATCCACCATTTCATCTAAGATCTCACAAGCTTTCGCATATGGTGTTGTCATGAAATTTCCACCAAGAAGTTAGTTGACCATGCATTGATTGTTAGTGTTGATACCCCTATAGAAAGTTTGTTGAATCATAGCTTTCATCATGTCATTATTGGGGAACTGTTTGACCCTTGTTCGGTACCTCTCGCATATCTCACGCAAAGGCTCATTGGGTTCTTGTTTGAATGCTAGAATCTCGTCTCTAAGAGTAGCCATATGTCCGAGAGAAAAGAAATTGGAAATAAATTTCTCTGTAAATTCATCCCATGTATGGATGGAATGGTTTGGCAATCTTTCTAGCCAATCCAAGGCTTCACCCGTAGAGAGAAGGGAAATAGCCTCAACCTTAAAGCATCCTCAGAGACGTTTTTCTGTTTACTCCCCCAGAAAGTGTCTACAAACCCTTTCAAATGCTTGTATTCATTTTGGCTCGGAGCCTCGGTGAAGAATCCCCTTTGCTCTAACAATGTGATCATTACATTCATGATTTGAAAGTTTCCCACCCTAATGCGGGTGAGATAATAGCACTTACATACCCTTCACTCGACAATAACCGGTGTGGAGCCGCTCTTGGTGGAGGTAGGGTCGAACGGGAATGTTGTCTTGAGGAGATCGGCCTTGTTTATTTGCTTGAGGTTCAAGAGGAACCTCTTCAACTTGGTCATCTTCCACATCCACATCCCCATAGACATGTTTCCAAGAAGATCACTGTTGTTGAGAGCCATTGTTTCACCTACAATTGTTTCAGAAAAAAGATAAGTAACCCGGAAGGAAAAGTAGACAATTCACACAAAAAACCAAATATATAGCTAAATCCATTTTTAACTTCCCAGCAACGACGCCAAAAATTGATCTCGTCCAAGTCACACCTCTATTCGAGGTTATGAAATGATCGACTGCAATATAATACCCAACTAGGAGTTCGGATTGAATTCACAGGGAGCTATATGAATGTGAGTTAGTAGTATATATTTGGACTAAGTATGTGAAATGACTAAATTGCACTTCTACAAATATGGTTTGTTTTCTTATAAAATTATGCTAAAGATTGCAATTCTAAAAATATAAAAATAGAAAATATTATTTTTGGTTGTTTTTCAAATATTGTAAAACTCCTAGGGATATGAACTTCACCTAGGTTTTTGCCTAACGGGTTGTAAACTTTAAGGCTTGTTTTGTTGGTCGTGGTATATTGTAGCTATCAACACTCAATTACCTACTTAATACCTCTAGGTTAGAAAGCGATTTTGCCCAATTTGGCTTTCTCAAGTCCAAATGGGTATTGAACAAAATAGTTGATAAAATTTGCAAGTCGGGTTTTACTATCTCTAGGTTAGACCATTTAATTGGGACTATCAATCTCTTCATTTAATCCCAAATTCTTGTTAGCCAAGTTTTCCTAGACTAAGTCTCTCTTTCTCAAGTAGAGACCAAGTCAAATAGCCGTGAACTAATATTTGCAACCATTAATTCTATAATAAAATTAAGAACATGGCTAAATGATAAATGCTCAACCATAAACAAGCCATAAATCAAACATCCATTAGGTTTACACACTAGGGTTGGGTCACAACCCTAGTTAAAAATCTAGCTACTCATAATGGGTATAGAAGAAAATAAGGTAAAAAAGATGATAAACTCATATTCAAATATTAAAAGATGAAAATCCAATTTTAAATCACTAAAGTAAGCTAAAGTTGCCTAAGGCAGTAAGCACAAACGGCTACAGGAGTTCCAATATTCAAAACTTGACCCAATTTCCTAAAACTAGTCTATTTATACAAAGGTGTAAATTTCAGACAAAATTGCCCTTTCGAGGCTCTGCGGCCGCACAATCCCATATGCGGTCCGTACTTTTCTTGTGTCTTCACAGGAGATGGATTTGCGGCCGCATGTCTCAAGTTCTGCAGTCCACACAAATCTTAGTACGGCTGCATATGGCATTTCTGCGGACCACATGTTTTTGAGTGCGGTGGCGTGGTTGATTTCTACGGCCGCACAATTCTTTTGCGGTCCGTATATTCCTTTAGTCTTGAGATGTAAACTCTCTGAACTTCTGCTCTAACATAGCTTTTGCAGCTGCACGATAATTGCGTAGTTCGTACTTTACATTTAGACCCTGATTAACTTTCCTTCATGTTCTGCGGCTACAGATGGAAATCTGCGATCCGCACTTGGGCCTTTGTGCCTGATTTTTGTTCTTGAGTTCAAATCACTCGTTCTTGAGTTGTATTTCATCTTTATGGCTCATTTTCCAATACTCCTACAATTAAGCATATTTCATCAGTTTTCGGAATTACAATTAAACACTTTTGGATTAAAATGAAAGCAAAAATGTGTTAACAAGTAGTCAAACTCCCCACTTATCAACACGCTTTGTTCAAAGCCTTATAATGTACACACATTCTTAATTTGTTGCCATTTTTAGGGACTACCACTACGTTTGCTAACCAATCTGGGTATTTAACTTCCCGAATGGACCCTATTTTAAGGAGTTTAGATACCTCGCCCTTGATGAAAGCATGTTTGACCTCAGACCGGGTCCTCCTCTTCTGCTTGACTGGATGGAATTTCGGGTTCAGGCTTGCTTGTGAGTGGTTCTCCGGTGGGATCCTTGGCATATCAAGGTGGGACCAAGCGGAACAATCTATGTTAGCTACGAGAAATTGAATGAGTTTCTTCCTGAGCTTGGGAGTTAATCCCATGCCCAAGTATACCTTCCTATCGGGTAGATGCTCGAACAATATGACCTGTTTCGACCATTGAATTAGTAGCATCGGATTCATCAGGGACTGTAAAAGATCAGGGAACCCCATAATCATTGTCTTCGTCAGTGTGATGACCTAAAAAGTCATTACTTATTGTAGAAATAAATTTAGTATTTCGAGGCCTAAAAACCTCTTTTTTACCTCACCTCAATTTGCATGCACAGTTTAGGCGTGTAGCCGAAAAGCCATTGTATGAAAATCTATGAAAAATAATGAATTTTGCCTTTAAAATGAATTTAAGTTGACTTCGGTCAATATTTTGAGCAAACGGACATAGATCCCTGTTTCGTCGATCTGGGAGGTCCGTAAGAAAATATGGGACTTGGGTGTATGCCTGGAATCGAATTCCGAGGTCCCTAGCTCGAGAAATGAATTTTTAAAGAATATTGTTTTCCAAAAAATACAAGAGTTTTTAAAAATGAAATGTGTTTGAAATTTGATGGTATCGGGCATGTATCTTGGTTCCAGAGCCCGGTACAGGTCTTATATATGATTTAAGTTGAGTATGTAAAATTTGGTAAGAAATGGACTTGAAATGACATGAATTGGACCTTATTTGAGAAAATTTAAAAATCGGATGTTCTTGAGTGATTTCATAATTTTGATGCTAAATTCATAGTTTTTGATGTTATTATGGTGATTTGAATGCACTAACGAGTCCATATAAGGTTTTTGGGTTAGTGTACATGTTTAGTTTGGAGTCCCGAGGCCTCGGGTGAGTTTTAGATAGGCCACGGGTGAAATTTAGACTTAGAGTGTTGCAGAATTGAACTGGTGCGTTGCAGGCCTGCAGGCTTCACATTTGCAAAGCCTGGCTCGCAAATGCGAGTTCGCAAATATGAAGGCTATGTCACAAATACGAAATAGCCCAGGCCAGCACCTCCTCGCAAATGCGAACCATTCCTCACAAATGCGATGTCCCCTGCTGTGGCCAATCGTCGCAAATGCAACTCCTCCATCGCAACTGCGACTTCGCATTTGCGACAGGTCCATCACAAATGTGAAGAAGACCTAAAAATTGGATGGGTCTCAAATGCCACATTTTGTTCGCAAATGCGAGCTTAGCAGACTTTTGGATTCGCAATTGCGAACCCTAGTCACAATTGCGAACCCTGGTCGCAATTGCAACATCAGAGTCATGTAAATCCACACTTAGACAAATTTTTTAAACCATTTTTCATACCTTCTCAAAACATAAACACTCTAGGGCAATTTTTAAAGGCAACTTATTCTCCAAACTGATTGTAAGTCGTTTCTAACTAGTTTTCTTCAATACTTAACATATTTTCACATCATTTCAACTCAAAATCAATGATTTTCATGGGGGAAATTGGGTGTTTTGGGTAGAACCTAGGTTTTTCAAATTCTGGGGATTTGGACCTCGATTTGAGGTCCAATTTAAAAACAAATTATATATTTGAGTTCGTGAGTGAATGGGTAATCGGGTTTTGGTTCGAACCTCGGGTTTTGACCATGTGGGCCCGAGGTCGATTTTTGAATTTTTGGGAAAAACTTTAGAAAACTTATTTTCATGCATTAGAATTGGTTCATTTAGCATTTATTGAATTATGACTAGATACGAGTGAATTGGTGGTGCAATCAAGAGGTAAAGCAATAGTTGAGGCTTGAACTGTGTTCGTGGTATCAAGGTAAGTGTTTGGTCTAACCTTAGCTTGAGGGAATAGGAGTTTGGTCTTATATGCTATGTGTTATTTGTTGAGTACGACATATAGGCATAGTAACGAATATCTATACGTTGGTGTCAAGCATGCCCGTGAGTCTTATGTTGTGATTAATGTGGCTTCATTTGTATTGTTCGTGTTAAATATAGTGATTGTTATTGTTGAGCAAGGTTTGTGGAAAGAATATTGGTATTTGTATATTGAAGAGCGTTGTCTCAAATTGTGAATCAAGTTATGGAGTAAATATGAAAATGAGAAGAGGGTTATGGTATTGATCCCTTGCCGAGACGTTGTTGTTTTTAATGTTGTTCACTTGCCGGGATGTTATGGTTTTGATATTGTTCCCTTGCCAGTATTTTATTATGATTCATTTAGTCATTGCCCTTATTGTTTGTATTTGTTATTTGGGTGAGGAAGAGTGTAAAGCACAAAGGGTGATGTCGTGCATTATTTGGTGAGAGAGTGTTAACGCACAAAGGGCGATGCCGTGTATTATTATTATTTTATGAGGAAGAGTAAAGCACGAATGGTGATGTCGTGCCGCACGATGTACCATTCTGTGCCGATTATATTGATTTTATGGTAAGGATAAGAGTAAAAGCACGAAGGGTGATGTCGTGCAGTTTATATTGATTTCTATGGTGGGGATAAAAGTAAAAGCATGAAGGGTGATGTCGTGCACTTGTTTGATTCCTTATTCTTGTTGATAATTGAATAGTGGTGTTCCATATATATAACTCTTGTCCTCCTGTTGCTAATTGGAATTTCCCCGTAGCATGTTTTCCTATCCTATCCTTGACTATATATATTTCTGCTTTTAATTTCCATTGTACATTATCTATCTGCACAGGTTTATGTGGCAGCCTAGTCCTAAACTCGTCACTACTTCACTAAGGTTAGGCTAGGCACTTACCGGCACATGGGGTCGGTTGTGCTGATACTATACTCTGCACTCTTTTGTGCTGACCCCAGTGCTGCAGATTTTGGACTGCAGTGAGATTTCTGTTTGTTGATCATCAGGCAACCCGAGGTACTCCTGGAGGCGTCCACATGCCTTGGCGTCTCCCTCTATCTATTTTCTTGTTTCTTTTATGTATTCCCAGAGACAGTATTATGTTATATCTTTCAGACCTTTATTTGTAGTACTCTTAGACAGTCTGTGAAGTTGTGACGCCAAATCTTGGGTAGTTTTTTCATGGAATGGTATTAGCAGCACTATTAAACTTGAAAATTATTCTTCCGCTTGTTAAATTATGTTGTTTATTAATTGTTGGTTCTAAGTTGTTAACGAATTTAAAAATGGAAACAAGGCAAATAATTCAGTTGATTGGCTTGCCTAGCTTTCACTAGTAGGCGTCATCACGACTTCCAAGGGTGGGAAATACGGGTCGTGACAGTTAGTTCCCTGCTTATCTGGTTGGGTCGTCGCTGGTATCAGTGATTGCTATTTGGCCTCTTGCTTTGCACCCGAACTCGGTTCCTTTGACATTGCGAGTGTTGATATCAGAATCGCTTCTTCGACTGCAAATATCTCTTTTGTGGCTGGTTGTTCTCCGTAAATTGTCTTAATCCCTCCCGGCGTTCAGAATTTTAAAACTTGGTAAAGAGTTGAGGGCACTGCCCTTATATTGTGGATCCATGACCTCCCAGATAGGGCATTATACCTCATGTATCCTTCAATCACATAAAACTTGGCCTCCCGAATGTTCCCGGCGGCATTGATTAGTAATGTTATCTCCCCCTTAGTGGTTTCACATGCCGTGTTGAATCCGTTCAGAACTCAGACTACAGGCACGATTTGATCTTGTAGACCGTGTTGTTCTATGACTCTCGACCGGATGATGTTGGCCGATCTACCTAGATCAATAAACACATGCTTAACTCGAGATTTATTTATGAGTACAAATATTACCAGTACATTGTGGTAAGGCTGCACGATCCCTTCTGCGTCCTCGTCATTGAAAGACAAGGTTGCTTCAGGTATGTAATCTCGAGTCTGTCCTTTTCTTGTGATGGACACTTTGGTGCGGTTCAACATCGGCCCTTGAGGGAAATCGACTCCACCAATGATCATGTTAATGATGTGTTAAGGTTCTTCTGGTTTGGTCTGTTTGTTAGAATCCCTGTTCTGAAATGATTCTTTGTTCGGTTGCTCAGAAATTCTCGAAAGTGCCCGTTGATGAACAACCAGGCTATTTCCTCTCTTAAATGTCGGCAATCGTCTATTTTGTAGCCATGCGTGCCATGATATGTGCACATCTGGTCAGGATCCCTTTGAGCTGGATCGGATTATAAAGGTCGAGGCCATTTAGTATCTTTGAAGCGTCCAATAGCTGATATGATGGCAGCCGCGTCAACACTTAAGTTATTTTCCGATAACCTTGGTGCTTCTGTAGGCCCGATAGGCCTGTCAAAATTGTTCTTGCTCATGAGTCCTCGAGTACTCTGACCTCGATAATTTGTCTTTTCATTTCGCATAGAACTACGCCCGGACCCACTACTTTTTGACCTCGATTCACGGTCTATATCTCTCTTGATTCTGTCAACGGGTCTGACAGGATAAACAGGCCCGGAAGGAGACCCAAGTTGATCACCCTCGACTCTGATTTTTGATTCATATTGGTTATGCACATTGGCTCAAGTAACGGTCGCGTACTCTATGAGATTCTATTTCAACAACTGTGAAGCCACCGAGCTTCGAACATTGAGTCATTGGGTGAAAGCTTGAATGGCCCAATCATCAGAGACTAGTGGCAGGTCCATATGTTCCATTTGAAACCGGGGACACGAACTCTTTGAGCATTTCATTATCCTCCTACTTTACTTTGAAAAGGTTTGATGTCACTACCCAAAATCCACTAAGGGTCGTGGTGGCGCCGGACACCACCGTCAGGCAAGCCAATCAAATTACTTAATTAAATTCTCGTTTTAGATATTTCTGAAACCACTTCTTTTATGCGTTTAAACAATACGTGATAAATTCTACTGAATAAATAATGAAACATTTGGAAACTTTAAATTTCTGAATAAACCCATAGACATCCCTAGAACTTGGTGTCACAAGTGCATAAGCTATTTCTAAGAACAATACAATACAACATCTGTCCGGAATACAAATGGACAGAAAGTAAATACA
>MU683651.1:32603-47230 GCA_026770625.1 Nicotiana glauca
GTGTAATAGGAGTATGAAAACAACGTGTAGTCAATGAGTATCCTGTCTAATCTTGAAGAAGTAGACACGAGATGGTCGACTTTGACACTTACCAGTGGTCCAATAATGATATACTATTAACGTGAATAATAATGGATTTATTAAGAATGACATAAATTTCAAGTAAGTCACGAATAGGTGAAAGTTCCTTTCTATATTAAAAGTCACCCGATTCATAATTCATTAGTTTTCAATTATCTCAAGTAAGGGAGAGCAAATATCAATCTCAAATAATCTCAAGGCAAGCAATACAAGCATACGCAAATCATGCTGAGGTCGTACGGGCCGATCCAACAGAAAATAAATTGTGCACTGCCGAGGGTCAAACGACGCGAACCATAGATGCATCTATTTAATCTGCCGAAGCGTTTGGCCAGTTCCAAAAATAAACACACACAGACAGTCAATCAAGAAGTCCACACGGAGCAATTATCCCAAGAAAATAAATCCTCTTTTAACCATTTAAGAAAGATGAAGTTATATCTGTTTAGAAATTCATTTACTAATTCAATGTGATTTAAGCAATTAAATCTGTCAATAAGTTCACAAATAATTCAAGTATAGTATGTTTTTGGGTCCTAAACTACCCGGACAATAGCATAATAGTAGCTACGCACGGACTCTCGTCACCTCGTGCGTATGTAGCCCCCACAAATAGGAGCACATAACCAATTATTTTACTTATGGGGACCATTCCCTCTTACAAGATTAGGAAGGAGACTCACCTCGCTCCAAAAACCCATAACCGGCATTCCACGTTCTTCCGAAAACTCGAACCGATGAACAAAGCTCCAAAGCTAGCCAATCATGATACAAATCCATTAATATATACTCAATTATTCATTACAACCCAATTTATAACAATTCCTAACCCCGATCGAAAAGTTGACGAAAATGCCCTCGGGTCCATATGCCCGGATTTCCAAAATTTTCGAAGAATAAGTTTACCCATATCCTCACGAACTCAAATATAAAATTTTCTCTTAATTCCATATCCAAAATTATGGTCGAAATCCAAGAATACTAATTTCTAGGTCTTCCCTCAAACCCTCAAATTTCTACCAATTTACTTGCTAAAATCCATACAAAATCAATATATTTAACTCAAGATAGGTGGGATTAGCTTACCTTGTCGTTGGTGATAAAACACCCCACTTGAAGCTCTCCAAAATCGCCCATAGCAGGAGAAAATGAGAGAAAAAATGGCCAAATCTCGAATTTAAAATAATCCTCTGCCTCCAGCTCTTTTCGCACCTGCGGTCTTATGACCGCTTCTGCGATTCCGCAGGTGCAGTTCAAATACCGCTTATGCGGTTCCTCACCAGGCCACCCTTTTCCGCTTCTGTGCCTTCTCTACCGCAGGTGCGGTTCTGCATCTGCAAAAAGATAACCGCATCTGCGGTCCCTTCAAGACAGCCAAAAACTGCATTTGCATTTCAATTCCTCGCTTCTGCGGTGAACCCTCTACAGAAGCGGTTATACCAGCAACCAGACCCCTTCAGCTATCCAAAATTCTAAATTTCGATCCGTTAATCACCTAGAATCCATCCGAGGCCCCCGAGACCCCAACCAATCATACTAACCAGTCCCAAAATACATTACGGACTTGCTCGAGGCCTCAAATCATATCGAACAACGCTAAAACCACGAATCGACCTCCAATCCACGCTTTATGAACTTTAGAATTTCAAACTTCTATTTTCGATGTTTAAACCTATCAAATCACGCCCGATTGATCTCAAATTTTGCAGACAAGTCATATTCGATGTTACGGACCTAATCCAACTTTCCGAATCAGATTCTGATCCCGATATCAAAATGTCCACTTCCGGTCAAACTTCTCAAAAACCTTTAAATTTCTATCTTTAGCCTAATAACTCCAAAATGATATGCGGACCTCCGAATTCACTTCTGATAGCACTCAACTTCAGAATCACTATAATGAGCTATTCGCAGACTCGGAATCTCAAACGGACATCGATAACACTGAAATGCACTTGAATCCAAACTTATAAAATTTCTTCCAAAATTCTAACTTCCATAATAGGCTCCAAAACGCTTCCAGGTCATCCAAGACCCGATCCAGGCATACGCCCAAGTCTGAAATCATCATACGAACCTGCTGGAACCTTCAGATCCCGATTCCGAGGTCGTTTACTCAAAAATCCAATCCTAGGTAATTCTTTCAACTTTAAGCTTCCGAAATGAGAATTCACTTTCCAAATCAACTCTAGACGTCCCGAAATTCAATTCCGACCATGTATACAAAAGCGGATATCGCCCCCATGCTCCCACGGTCACACTTGGGACTGGATTGAATCTTTCGCTTTTTTATATCAGCGAGCTAGACCCCTAAAATGCTCGGTACTTTAAGGTGGGGAAACCAATCCTCCTTGCTCGTTCCCGACACGATCGTACGAGGTCACAATTCACCCAACACGATCATCCGGGGTGAACAAGAATTGGGGATCGGATGCGCCTGCTTTTAGCTCGTAGTTTCACTCTTGCTTTTGCCTTACCTTTTATTATATTAGTAAAACTTCCCCGCCATTCTTGTAACTGTCACCTGTAATTCGCGCAGGTGTGTCAACTACAACTAGAAGGCATGCCGATCTTGCCACCAACAAACCTTTGACTTTAATTCTCTTTCCAAATCAACTCTAAACGTCCCGAAATTCAATTCCGGCCATGTGTACAATTCATAACACCTGAAATGAAGCTGCTCATGGCTTCAGACTGCTGAACGACGCGCTAGGGCTCAAAACGACCGGTCAGGTCGTTACATTCGCTCCCACTTAAACATATGTTCGTCCTCGAACGTGCTGAGAACTACACTGAAGTAGTCTGAAATTGCTGTTTAACACCTTATGCACCTTCCCGTGCCACCCTAACTCAGTTGAGCACATTAGCTCGATCACTTCTGAAGATATTTCCTTTTATTTAAGCAAGTAAGCCTTATAGCCCAACTCCAACATCCAGAATTCTATGCTAGGCCTGTTTCCAACATACGCTCACCGTATCAATAACTACATGCTGCCCCAAAACAAGACTGTATACCTTAGTTGAAGTTACAACTTGCACCACTTTACTCAGAGGACCACCATAACATTCTCTAATCAATTTAGTTGAAATTCTAATAATCTGATGCTCACATTGCATCGCATGACATACATAGGTTTTGTTCTAATTCTTACAATACCGACACGACAGATGAGATGTATAGAAATTCATAACCACTGCCGAAACAACAATTTATTGAATCTATACTCCTGGAAAGAACTATCACCTTATTCTGAACCAAACAATGGTCTTAGCTCCTTAATATACTTCATATACTCAGATTGCACTGATCTCGAATTCAATGTTCTCGTCTTACCCAGTACGAACTGCTCAAGAAATAAGCCACCCCGTACATAAATAAAAGTTTCATACGATGTCATAATGTGCCAATAGGCTACCAATTCGAACGCGATGCAAAAGGAAAACGAACTCTGGAAGGATTCACCTAACTCACGCACTAATACGGACTTTCCTGAGAAAATAGGAAGCAAGGCATATAAAAATAGCTTATAGAAAACTATACTCAATATCACACTGTTGCGGCGCGCAACCCGATCCACATAACATACCCATGGCGGTGTGCCACCCGATCCACATATAACACTCACCTAAGGAGATGCACATCGAGTTAAATTGCTCATTACAATAAAATACCGAATTTCGGTCACAAGCGTGCTAAGTGCATAATACCATCCCTGAGGGGACATATAGCGCTATAAGCTACAAAACTCAAGCACCACTGAGGTGCGATATTCAATCTGAATCTCAAGAGCCATTTTGCTCATATAACATCATTTCTATGTGGATCCTCAACACATAAGCAATTTCTCAAGTCGTCTCACAACTCACACGGTGCAATGTATCACTATACGAAATATTTGATAACGAAATAACACCCTAACTACTCCTCCATAAGGAGCACATTACTGAAATGAACATGTTTGGACTAATTTAGAGCCAATATTCACATTTGAATCCATCCACCAACCTCAAGTTGATTTTGGTCGTACTAAACTAGGCTACTTACCTTTCAAAGGTCCATAATAACTCCTTTTATGCTCATAACACATAAGAACATCCATCACAGTCGGAGAAATCATCCGTAGTCCACAACTCAATAGACTGAGTGCCCTCCAGGCATATATTCTCAAATCAACGATATTATCACAACCCTCATACTTGGTTTAAGTCTTTAATCAATCAAGTGACTACTTGCCGCACTTAGACAATCTTCAAGTGGGACACACTCCCACAACCTACCATAACAAATAACTGGGTCGTACCTCCGAACCACCAGCCGCACTAACGCTGAAAAGCGATCAACAATCATTAACCAGGATGCAAAGCCTTTTCCACAAAACACCGATCTCAGGTGACGCTGAAGACAATACCCATTTACCATAAACATCAAAACTCCTTTCATGCTCATCTAAGCTCGTGACGTCCCTGTCAACACCGAACTGTTACCTTAATCTCTAGTCCAAATTCCATACCACTCACTGCATCTAACATGCCAACATACGATAGAACACACTTTTCATTATATCTTCGGAATCACTTTTAGGCTAACACTTCATCATATCAAAGCTTTTCATTTAACTCACTTCGGGAGGGCCATAGCAACACACAGGTGAATTCTCATGACTGTAGAATATGCAAATCTCTAAATAGTAGTCTAAACCACCATAGCACTTCCGGGGCCCACCTCCACATAACAAGCTACAGTTGTAGAATACTTTCCGAACAACACTAACCATGGCGGCCGATAAGCCTCGCATGCACCGTCACAATTCACTTGCATAACTTGATCACGCTGAAAGAACTAATCATTATCAACAACATGCCAATTCGACTATGGCTAACCAATCCCTCTTCTTCCAATTGTCCTTTATTGCCATAGAAACAATGATAACCCTATTCAACACTTAACACACTCCATCCACACTCATCCCGAGTGACCCTGAATCACGAGACCATGTTGTATCAAATCCCACGAACCATTTTGTACCTCCCAATTACTACATCACAAGTCAAAACATCATGGAACATTATGTGCCTCTTCTCATAGGCCGCTACCAAGCTTGATTCTTAACCGTACCTATAGGTTCGAAATCATTAGGCACCACACTTTACCCTTTGGATCCATTAGGAGCGATGTTGAGAGCCACCCGCTCTGACTTGGCCTCGAATATAGTCAACTCCATAAATCTTCTAGCACATGAATACCCTCTCGACGAAGCACCTGGCAGAATCACTTCCCTTGGAACCCGCATCTATACAAAGCACAAATCCCGAATCCTTTCCAAATCTGAACAGGAGCCAACAAGGCCAACCATAGTATACCATTAACAATCCATTTGCTCAAATTACCACCTATGTTTTTTTTCCAGTAGCTGAAATAACCCGTCACTATACTAATAATCAGAAACCTCACAAGTAATTATCTGGCAATCCTTAATCATAGGNATTAACAATCCATTTGCTCAAATTACCACCTATGTTTTTTTTCCCGTAGCTGAAATAACCCGTCACTATACTAATAATCAGAAACCTCACAAGTAATTATCTGGCAATCCTTAATCATAGGCGGTGGGACTCTCCCACTTAGCCAGAAGTAATTACTTCACAAATTCTGGAATTCACCAGGATCCCTTATCTCTTCTTGACATAGCCTTGCGCAATCAACCGCCAAAATTCTCGCAATCTGTTTGTAAAACCCTGTTGTTATAGTCTAAATCATCAACCATAATCACACGACCGATCTCTTTGCTGTATAGCCAATAGAACTCCTCGCAGAAGCTTCACAACCATACAACCGCTAACCTGCTCACAGGGAATAATCCACATATGGAAGTCACTTCCCTACATCTTCCAACGTTGCTACATGGGGTTCAATCACTATGACATTAATGGCCCCTCCTGAGTCCAAGCTCCCTCTCTAGCTGTACAAGCCCATTCACCCTTCGTGGACATCAATTAGTTGCGCGGCAACATCCCTTCAACTCAGAGTTAGGTTTTATCCTCCTTCATGTCAAGCAACTCCTTTAAGTTATATCAAATCCCCTGCTGCATAATAACCTATACTTCAAATTAATCCGCAGGCCTAAATCACCAATCACTAAAATTTCCCAAATCACTCCAAACTCTCCTCAAGGTGCATAGTCCTCCTACCACAATGCATATATACAACTCCGCCACTCTCCCATTTTGGCACAACTCATCCCCTTAATCGACTACTCGACCCTTGGCCTCTTATACTTGGCCTTCTAGAAAATTTTAGCCACCGCTTGACACTTCCCACATGTCTTTCCTCATCCTTTACTACTCAGCTGCCGCTTTAAATAAAATATATATTCGTGGCACTTGAACCCACAATTGTTGCTAACTTTACACCTTTTGAAAGATCATCTTTCTCATACCGTCGTCATTAGAAATACTGATTCAAATTTGACAGCCGCACCCTGTGATATTTGACAGTCGCATTTTCAATACTATTTCACAATAGCTTGCCCCAAAGGCAAATTGTATAAGGTCATAACACCGCGGGCTTAGTACATTCAACAAGGACAATGCCACCTCATCACAGATGAGAATTCCTCCACGCTCACAAATACCAAGCCTCGTTACTCCATTAGCCCACATTTGACCATTCTTAGTCCGATTGCCTTTCCCCTGCCAGGAATAAAATACCGAATCTCTTGATTCTACACTGAGTAAACCACCCTTCAAGTCATTCACTGTCCCGACACGTAGGCAAACATCCTACCATCATATCACTATTGCGGAACAATCGTTCATAAGCATCATGGCAACTTGTGCCTAGCCTCAGAGCCCTCAGAAGTACCGCTACTAGGCTGAAACAATAAAAATATCCTTCTACAAAGCGATGATAATAATCCTATCAGCTATACCAGGAGAAACATCTCGTACCACATCTGTAGTACCATTATGGTTCTTCAATTCTTGATTGAATAGGAATGAATTAAAGGCATATGCCTCCAAGGATCAAATCACACAACAAGGAATCAAGAAGGAAAGTACTCCTAACAGTCCGACAGCCTCCCGAGGATAAGTACAGACGTCTCCGTACCAATCCGCAAGACTCTACTAGACTTGCTCATGACTCGTGAGACCCTAGGAACCTAGTGCTCTGATACTATGTTGTCACGACCCAAAATCCACTAAGGGTCGTGGTGGCGCAGGACACCACTGTCATGCAAGCCAACCAAATTGCTTAATTAAATTCTCGTTTTAATATTTTTGAAATCACTCCTTTTATGCGTTTAAACAATACGTGATAAATTCTACTGAATAAATGATGAAACATTTGGCAACTCTAAATTTCTGAATAAACCCATAGACATCCCCAGAACCTGGTGTCATAAGTGCATGAGCTGTTTCTAAAAAACAATACAATATAACATCCGTCCGGAGTACAAATGGACAGAAAGTAAATACAATATACTGGAAAGGACTATACTAGCTGCGGGCCGCCTCGAGAAATGCAACTAACCTAGTCACAGTATCATCCATGCTGCTACGCCCCGTAGGCCGCTGGGGTACATATGTCTGTGCAACAAAAATACACAGAAGTGTGAGTACGAAAACAACGTGTACTCAATGATTTTCCCGTATAATCTCGAAGAACTAGAGACAAGATGGTCGACTTTAACACTTACCGGTGGTCTAATAATGATATATTATTAACGTGAATAATCATGGATTTATTAAGAATGACAGAAATTTCAAGTAAGTCACGAACAGGTGAAATTTCCTTTCTATATTAAAAGTCATCAGATTCATAATTCATTAGTTTTCAATTATCTCAAGTCGGGGAGAGCAAATATCAATCTCAAATAATCTCAAGGCAAGAAATACAAGCATGCGCAAATCATGACGAGGTCGAACCGCCCGATCCAACAGAAAATCAAATGTGCACTGTCGAGGGTCGAACAATGCGAACCATAGATACATCTATTTAATCTGCCGAGGCGTTCGGCCCATTCCAAAAATAAACACACACAGACAGTCAATCAAGAAGTCCACACGGAGCAATTATCCCAAGAAAATAAATCCTATTTTAACCATTTAAGAAAGATGAAGTTTTACCTGTTTAAAAATTTATTTACTAATTCGATGTGATTTAAGCAATTCAATCTGTCAATAAGTTTAAAAATAATCCAAGTATAGCATGCTTTTGGGTCATAAACTACCCGGACAATAACATAATAGTTGCTATGCACAGACTTTCGTCACCTCGTGCGTACGTAGCCCCCACAAATAGGAGCACATAACCAATTATTTTACCTATGGGGACCATTCCCTCTTACAAGGTTAGAAAGAAGACTCACCTCGCTCCGAAGACCCATAACCGACATTCCACGTTCTTTCGAAGACTCGAACCAATGAACAAAGCTCCAACGCTAGCCAATCATGATACAAATCCATTAATATATACTCAATTATTCATTACAACCTAATTTATAACAATTTCTAACCCTGATTGAAAAGTTGACGAAAATGCCCTCAGGCCCATGTGCCCGGATTTCCATAATTTTCGAAGAATAAGTTTACCCATAGCCTCACGAACTCAACTATAAAATTTTCTCCTAATTCCATACCCAAAATCATGGTCGAAATCCAAGAATACTAGTTTCTAGGTCTTCCCTCAAACCCTTAAATTTCTACCAATTTACATGCTAAAATCCATACAAAATCAATATATTTAACTCAAGATATGTGGGGTTAGCTTACCTTGTTATTGCCACTTGAAGCTCTCCAAAATTACCCATACCAGGAGAAAATGAGAGAAAAAATGGCTGAATCTCGAATTTAAAACAACCCTCTGCCTCCAGCTCTTTCCGCACCTGCGGTCCTATGACCGCTTCTGCGGTTCCGCAGGTGCAGTTCAAATACCGCTTATGCGGTTCCTCACCAGGCCACCCTGTTCCGCTTCTGCGCCTTCTCCATCGTGGGTGCGGTCTTGCATCTGTGGAAAACGACCGCATCTATGGTCCCTTCACGACAGCTCAAAACCGCATGTGCGTTTCAATTCCTAACTTCTGCGGTGAACCCTCCGCAGAAGCCGTTATACCAGCAACCAGACCCCTTCAGCTATCCAAAATTCCAAATTTCGATCCGTTAATCACACAGAATCCATTCGAGGCCCCGGACCCCAACCAATTATACTATTCAGTCCCAAAACACATTACGGACTTGCTCGAGGCCTCAAATCATATCGAACAACGCTAAAATCGCGAATTGACCTCCAATCCACACTTTATGAACTTTAGAATTTCAAACTTCTATTTTTGATGTCTAAACCTATCAAATCATGCCCGATTGACCTCAAATTTTGCAGACAAGTCATATTCGACGTTACAGACCTACTCCAACTTTTGGAATCAGATTCCGACCCCGATATCAAAAAGTCCACTTCCGATAAAACTTCTCAAAAACCTTAAAATTTCTATATTTAGCCAAATGACTCAAAAATGATCTACAGATCTCCGAATTCACTTCCGATCGTGCTCCCAACTCTAAAATCACTATACGGATCTATTCACAAACTCGAAATCCAAAACGGACATTGATAACACTGAAAAGTACTTTAAGCCAAACTTATGAAATTTCTTCCAAAATGCTAACTTCCACAATAGGCGCCAAAACGCTTCCGGGTCATCCAAGACACGATCTGGGCATACGCCCAAATCCGAAATCATCATACGAACCTGCTAGAACCTTCAGATCTAAATTCCGAGGTCGTTTACTCAAAAATCCAAGCCTAGTTAATTCTTTCAACTTTAAGCTTCCGAAAGGAGAATTCTCTTTTCAAATGAACTCTGAACTTCCCAAAATTGAATTCTAACCACGTGTACAAGTCGTAACACTTGAAATGAAGTTACTCATGGCCTCATACTACTGAACGATGCGCTGGGACTCAAAATGACGGTCGGGTCGTTACATTTGACTTCCTGGTCTTGACTTTGATAGCCCCGGCATGTGCCTTTACGAAAGAGTTTACAAGCATAGCAAATGAGTCAATAGAATTAAGTGGTAAATTGTGATACCATATCATAGCTCTGTTTGACAGGGTCTCCCCTAATTTCTTGAGCAAGACAGATTTGATCTCTTCATCCTCCAAGTCATTCCTTTTGATGGCGCATGTGTAGGAGGTAACATGCTCGTGTGGGTCGGTCATTCCATTGTTCTTGGGAATTTCGGGCATGCGGAACTTCTTAAGGATCGGCTTGGGAGCTACGCTTGGAGGAAAAGGTTTCTGTACAAACTTCTTTGAGTCCAGGCCTTTCAATATCAACAATGCTCCTAGGATTTGATCGACCCTGGAATTGTAGGTTTCCACATTCTTATCGTTTGCCTCGATCTTTTACTCTCCCGACTCTCTCCATTTTGTCAGTTCCTCGAGAATCTTCATGATTACCGGGTTGGCCCCCAACTCCTTCTCATTCGATCTCCTTGAGACCGGTTCAACTCTGTCAACAACTTCCTAGGATGGTTCGGGCTCAATCCTACTTGGCGGGCGGCTCTAGTTCTGGAGTTGGGCTATAGTCGATTAGATCTACAGTAAGGACTCCGTCGAGGTCGACCGGGGGTACGTCGTTCTCGGGTGCTACATTATCATTTTTGCCATGTTGGTCGGACTAATTGTTAACATTTAGGGGTGCTGATTGGGAGTTCGAAATTTTTATCATGAAATCAGAGAAACTTCAAAATATAAGTGTAAAATAGTGTGTGTTACGCAAATTTGTATCAAATATCCACTATTATCCTTAGCCCCACGGTAGGCGTCAAACTGTTTACCCTCAAAATCGGAAAACAATTGAATTTGTAAGTGGTTTTAAGGATACGTGGATTAATTTACACAAAGCGATAAGTTAAATTATAATTAGAATTAAAGTGTGATAAAGTAAATTCAAACCACACGAATTGGACAATAACAACCTTGGGGGAAAGCCACCCTTTAGCAGAATGCACTTTGATTACTGTCAAGACACAATTGAGATAGAAATTAAAGAGAGAATAATAATATATTGCTTCTAAATGAATGTTACCATGTCTTTTACAAATAACGAGACCCCCTTTATATAGTAGGGGAGTCCTATTTTAGGTACAATTCTATAAAAGGTAAAAATCCCATGATTTGCTAATTAGTTGGTTTCTCGTTGATACGTGCCGAGATTCCCGCCGTGATACCCAATCGTTTAAGGATATTTCGACCTTCTATTATTCGTTCTAGCAATGATTCCTCGAGCTCATTTGGGGCTAGGGTCGATTCCGGGGTCATAGACTCGATATTCTTGAGGACGGACATTCTGACCTCGTATCCTGGTTCGATGGAACTCGGGGTCGATCTTCAACTTATCACGTTTGAATCTCAATCTATCATGCAATAGACGAGCCCGATTTCGACCGTATACAGAAATAATTTAGTTTTTTTTTTAAAATTCAAAACATTAATATTGGTTTTTATTATTTTCCTGATATTTGATTTACTTTAAAACCAACTAATGTTATGGGTTATTAAATTTTTATTTATTTAAAAAAATTAGATTTTATTTTACATAAAATAATTTTTTTTTAAACTATATAAAATAACTATAAGTTATTTTGCCTAATAGTATCTACTCATTTTTTGATAAAATCAAAAAGAAATTACGCTGTCGTTTTTCTTTTCAAATTACTAATACAATTTAATTCATCATATTTGAAAACTAAGTAAATACACTCGTTAATTGCAAATTTATAATTAAAAAATATGCTAAGACAAGTCACTACTGAAAAATTGACCAACGGTAACACATGAAAAATCGTTCCCACAGACTATATAACCGTTCCCACATAGTTATAACTGTTGTCCTAGGCCCATTTTCCGGTAGTGAGTGAGTTATCACCTGACTTACAAATAAAATGAACCACGCTATGTTATCTTAGCATGGATAATATATATGTTTGAATTATCTCCATTTATTTCAAAGTCAAACCAGAAAAGAATTTATATGAGATAAAATTGTGTATAGTTCAAATAGACAAAAAAAATATGTTAAAAATTAAGACTCCTAAACCAAAAAGAAGTTCAAAGTGTCGTTTTGTACCTAATATATTCGTAAAGAATTAATTTGTCAAAATTTTACCAACTCTAAAAACCTTTCTAAACCTAAAAGAAGTATAAATTGGTTAAAACTTTCCAAGTGTTAAATTTAATACTCCTAAATATAAATGGATTTCAAAGTAAAAACTTTTCTCGTGCAAAAATTGAGAAGGAATGAAATTTTTTAACTGAAGGGATTGAAAATCAAATGAAACTTTATTAGAGAACGAATTGAAAAAGAACTAAACTTTCCTACTGAAGGAATTGAAAATTTAAATTAATTCTCTAAGATTTAAACTTTCTTGTGTAAATAGAACGTCCTTGAAATTCTAGAATGGAAAAGAAAGTCAAAAATAAAAGCTCTAAATATTCAAAAAATAATTACTTGATTATTCCTCAATATTAGAAAACCAATTAAATGAATATTCCTAAATATTAGGAAATACAAAAACCTCTCTATAACAGCTTTGTTTGTTCCGATATTTTTGGCAACTATAGTGAAGTGTTGTTATATAAAACTTATATTATTACATAACATAAGTATCGGTTCCAAGAAAAAACTTGGCTTTTATAGTTGTGAGAACGTGATTTTTGCCTCACATGAATTACTCCAAAAGAATTCCAAATTATATCTTTTTCTTTAATTATGTGTTATTCTAGTAATTACTGTGCGATTTTTCTGAGTATTTGCATATTTTGTGCATATTTAATTTTATTAATGCATTGAAAAATATAAAAAATATAGCATCTGCATTCAGGATTTGATTTTATATTTTTTTAGATTAATTAAGTAAATTATTATTTTACAAAAATAAAAAATCACAAAAGTAATGTATTTTTGCATTTTTAGTGTGTAATGTCAAAAATTTTGTAATTTTCTTATAATTTGGTATTTAATTATTTGTGATAATTATTATTAAGTGTTAATTAATATTTCTTAATTAATTTAAATTTTTATAATTTAATTTAGGATTTTAGTTTTAATTTTTTTGAAAAATAGTTTAGAAATAAAAAAGGGGAGAAGAATTAAATAAAAGATAGGGAAATCAAATTTGGGCCAAATTCAATAGGCTCAAATCACACACACCTGAAACCCAGCCAAAAACACACCATAAACCAGCCCAGACCCGTCTCCCCTAATCCGGTCCGTCTCCAGCATCAACCAAACGACGTCGTTTCAGGAGTTTCAATTTGGACCGTTGAATTAGCCTGATCGAACGATCCAAAGCCTTCCCCATAACCCGACCCGTTCCCATACCCGGACTGCCCCAATTGTGACCAAAACGACCTCGTTTCCCATAGTGATTTGATCTGAGACATCAATCCATTTCAATCTAACGGTCCTAATTTAATTACCAATTTTAATATACCCAAAAAACATTACTCCTACCCCAAACCAAACCCCCTTACCTCTTCGTCTCTCATCCCTTCAGAGACTGATTTCCTCCACCGCCTCACACCACCCTCCTCTGCCCACTGAAAATCGCCTCACGGTAGTTCCGGTGGTCCCATCCCCTCCAAACTTACACCCCTGGCTTCTCTCCACCTCTCCATTCCAAATCCCCAATCCATTTTCCTCAAATCACCCCAATAGTCTTCGAATTTCAGATTGAAATCGGACCCCAAACCCTAGTTTACCCAACTAGGCCCAAATTAATACCATACAACCGTCTTGACTCCCTCACACCCAATATATATCTGGTTTCCCTGGAATGTGGTTGAAAATTATCAAATCTTAAATCGCAAGTCCAAATTCTAAAGTCAAGACTAAACTCGATACTTATAATGATTTTAGAGCCGGTTTCGTCATGAAATGGTGTTAATCACTTATTTTTGACAAAGAAGAAGTGACTAACATCATTTGGCAATGAAATCGGAAAATTCAAGTATCAAATGAACCAGTTGAGTTGGTGAATTTCCAGTATTGTTTCTTTTATTCTACTTCTGCCTTGTCTTCTTCTCTTTTTTGAGCAGTTTAATTGAGTTTGAAATTGTGAGTTATCCATTCGTTTTCTTTACTTTATTTCGTATTCATGTCGTTAATCAATCCAATAGCTGGTTTTAATTTTCAATCCAGTTGAACGTTTCAGTCTTTTGTCTGTTGTTATTGTAATTGTAATAATTTAGAACTTAGGAGTGATAATTAACAGGGGCATAGAGGATGGTTTAGGCAACTGATAAGGAAATTCCAATAATTGAATAGGGTCTGCCAATACAGTTTAGTAGTACACAACTGAAATAATTTTAAAAAGGGGTACTAAGTAGTGGAATAAAATAAAAAATTGAAAAAAGGGTATTGGTAGTGGAGATGTCATTAGTTTAATGCCCTTTTAGGAGCTGAAAATCATATTAGAACATGGGGCACAATTAAAAGACTGGAAAATATGTAAAGGGGAAATACAGTCTAGAAAGAGGGGGG
>MU683651.1:61160-115847 GCA_026770625.1 Nicotiana glauca
TAGCCTATAGTGATTGTTCTTTTATTCATAGATTGTGTTTGTAATCTGTTTTCGTCTTGCTTATTATTTTGCTAGACACTCGATATACACTGTACGCATACTGTCTATTCATTTCATATTTATTTTTATGTTTATCTCAGTAGGGCCTTGACCTTCCTCGTCACTACCCAACCGAGGTTAGGCTTGGCACTTACTGAGTACTGTTGTGGTGTACTCACGCCTCTTCTGTGCATGTTTTTCATGTGCAGATCCAGGTACTTCTGAGCAGGCGTACCGCCAATAGCTGTCAGGGAGCATATTTGGGGACTTGAGGTATATATCTGCTACGTCCGCAGATCCTCAAAGTCTCCTTCTCATTCTATCCATAGTTATTAGATGTTATTTCGATCCCTCTTTGTATTAGACTATTCTGGTGACTAGATCAGTGTAAGATTTCTTATAGTCTGTGTTGCCCGTGGGTTTCCGGGTCTTGGAGGTTATTTCAGTATTTTGTATTAAAGTGTATGTGCCAGGTGGCAAACCTATACATTTTCTTATGTCATCTGGTATTTTGTGATTATTTTTCGTAGAAATTGTTAATTCCACAATATGTTAGGCTTACCTAGTTATGGATACTAGGTGCCGTCATGACAGGTTCACGATTGGTGAACTAGGGTCGTGACAGTGCGTTTGGTGTTCTATCCGGAAAGCTATTGGGATTCATAGTCAGTCGTCGAGGTATCGAGCTGGACCTGTCAAAGATTAAAGTTATCCAAGAACTACCACCTCCATGGAACAAGACTGAGGTAATGAGCCTATTGGGGAGATTGAACTACATCAGCAGGTTTATTGCTCAGCTCACGACAACTTGCGAGCCCATTTTCAAGTTGCTGAATAAAGATGTCGCGGTCAAGTGGACTGATGAGTGTAAAGAAGCATTTGGTAAGATAAAAGGGTACTTGTCGAACCCACCTGTGTTAGTCCCATCGAAACCAGGGAGACCTTTGATTCTTTGCTTAACAGCCCTAAAAATTCATTTGGCTGTGTACTGGGGCAGCATGACATCGCTGGCAGGAAAGAACATGCCATCTATTATCTCAACAAGAAGTTCACAGCCTATGAGGTTAAGTACACTCACCTTGAGATGACGTGTTGCGCCCTAACTTGGGTATCACAGAAGTTGAAGCATTATCTATCATCTTACACTACTTACCCCATTTCTCGCTTAGACCCGTTGAAGTATATCTTTCAAAAGCCCATGTCCACAGGGAGACTTGCAAAGTGGCAGATTTTACTCACGGAGTTTGACATCGTCTATGTGATGAGGATTACAATGAAAGCCGAAGCATTGGCTGACCACTTGGCCAAGAACCCGATCGATGAAGAATACGAGCCATTGAGGACTTATTTTCCTGATGAAGAGGTGATGCATATTGATGAGCTGGAACTGATTGAAAAACCAGGTTGGACACTTTTCTTTGATGGGGTCGTGAACATGAAAGGAGTTGGAATAGGGGCTGTGCTTATTTCTGAAACAGGGCATCACTATCCTGTCACGGCTCAGCTTCGTTTCTATTATACAACAATATGGCTGAGTATGAGGCATGTATTTTGGGTTTAAGGTTAGCCGTAGACATGGGTATACAGGAAGTTTTGGTCTTGGGAGACTCAGACCTTCTAGTATATCAAATTCAAGGAGAATGGGAAATACGGGATTGAAGCTCATACCGTACCAACAATGTTTGCATGACCTTTGTCAACGGTTTCGATCAGTGGAGTTCAGGCATATTCAAAGGGTCCATAATGAGGTTACCGATGCTTTGGCTACCTTGGCATCAATGTTACACCCTCCGGACAAAGCTTATGTCGATCCTCTGCATATTCAAGTCCACGATCAACATGCTTACTGTAACGTGATAGAAGATGAACTTGATGGCGAACCATGGTTTCATGATATCAAGGAGTACATCAGAATGGGGATATATCTGGTGCAAGCCACGAGGGATCAGAAGAGAACAATTCGATGGTTAGCGAGTGGATTTTTCCTCAGTGGAGGAGTTTTGTATAAAAGAACGCCAGACCTTGGGTTGTTGAGATGCATAGAGGCTAGACAAGCCACGACTGTCATGTTCGAAGTACATTCTGGAGTCTGCGGACCAAATATGAGTGGATATGTGTTGGCAAAGAAAATTCTCCAAGCAGGATATTATTGGCTCACCATGGAGCGAGATTGTATCAGTTTTGTGCGCAAGTGTCATCAATGTCAGGTACATGGTGATTTGATCCCATCTCCATCATTGAAATTGCACACAATATCGCCACCATGTCCCTTCGTTGCTTGGGGCATGGATGTCATTGGACCCATAGAGTCGCCAGCATCCAACGGGCACAGGTTCATTCTGGCGGCCATTGATTATTTCACCAAGTGGGTTGAGGCTAAAACTTTCAAGTTTGTAACCAAGAAAGCAGTGGTTAATTTCGTTCACTCAAATATCATCTGTCGATTTGGAATCCCATAGGTAATCATCACAGATAATGGTGCTAATCTTAATAGTAATTTAATGAAAGAAGTATGTCAACAGTTTAAGATTACACACCGCAATTCTACCCCATATCGTCCCAAGGCGAATGGAGCAGTCGAGGCAGCCAACAAGAACATAAAGAAGATACTGCGAAAAATGGTAGAAGGTTCCAGGCAATGGCATGAAAGTTACCATTTGCGTTGTTGGGTTACCGCATTATTGTTCGCACTTCAGTAGGGGCTACTCTTTATTTGTTGGTATATGGCACTGAAGCAGTGATACCTGTAGAAGTAGAAATCCCATCATTTCAGATCGTCGTTGAGGCTGAGAGTGAGGATGATGAATGGATCCAAACCCGTTTGTAGCAGTTGAGTTTGATTGATGAGAAAAGATTGGCAGCAGTATGTCATGGCCAGTTGTATCAAAAGAGAATGGCAAGAGCATATAACAAGAAGGTGCATCCCCGGAAGTTTGAAATGGGTCAGCAAGTGTTGAAACGTATCCTTCCACATCAGGCTGAAGCAAAGGGCAAGTTCGCCCCGAATTGGCAAAGGTCGTTCATTGTGACCAGAGTATTGTCCAATGCTGCTTTGTGTCTAACGGATATTGAAGGAAAATGCATAGACATGGCTATCAATTCTGATGCAGTCAAAAGATATTATGTATGATTTCTTTGGTATAATTGATGATTGTTTGTATTTGGCATTATCTCGAATATTGGAATGACGAAGGCAATTTGTTCTACTATCTAAACACTTTACCCTTTGTTTACCCTTTTTGAGCCTTATTTATTTTATTTCGTACCTCTCTTTTGGCATCAATAACAATGATGGGAAAAAAAGAGAAAAGAAAAAAAATATAATAATAAGTGAAAAGAAAAACTATAACAACAAGGAAATTCGGGTGAACTACATTTGACCTGATTCCTATTAAGGATACGTAGGCATCTTCATGGCTCAGTCATAGTAAAATAAAAATCAAAGAATCCCCAAGCAACAAACTGGGGTAGGAGTTATGATTGTGATAAGAAATCTGATTCCAAAAGTTCTAATTTTAACCCGCTGAAGATGCTTTAAGCCTTTTGATACCCTTTTCTTCCCAACCATATCCAAGAACCCATATTACTGTCCAAAGAAAGACCTCCTGATCAGTCTTTGAGGAATGCCAAGTCAAGCAAGTAAAGAAAATCTATATCAGAAGCAACACTCCGATTTAAGCAAGTGAAGTCAAAAATGAGAGAGTCTTATTGATGAAAACCCTCATGGGCACCATAAGACGACGAGAGCTGAGAAAAAGTAAAAATGAGAGAGTCTTATTGGTGAAAACCTTACACAGGCACCACAAGGCGACAAGGAATTGAGGAAGGAATAAATGAGAGAAGTTTGGCAATAAAGATCCTTCAAGGCAGTGCAAGATGAACAAGTTTGGTGATCCGGCAAGGAGTTGGGTTGTGAAATCTTGAAGCGCAAAGAAAGACAATTGGAGAATGAATCGGTTAAATAGACTGGGTTGATTAATCTAAAATGCATACCATGATCAATGGAGTCGGTTACTCCATTCAGATAAGTTTCTTTTCCTCTCTCAAACAATCTCCTAGAGGAGGATTTTTCTTTTTTATTCCTATCTTTTGAAGTCATCGCATTTCATTTCATTTCTGTTGGGTATTATTCAGCTAAGGATTTTGTTTGATAGTTTGATTTTAACAAATAAGAAGGAATTTCAAAGCTTACCACCAGATTCCAATATGGCGCAAAATGAAATGTGCCTAGAACATGCCGGAGACGGTAGATGGGATATAAGGTGCCATTAAAAGTTCAATTGGTGGAATGGCTTAAGATCTCCTGAGAAATGTAGGGATTCAGATAAAAGGGTTAGAGGTGAAAAACAACAGTTGGTGATCCTGTGGCTAAGGATAAATCAGAAGGTCAGAAATTTTCGACCAAGTTCAAGGCAGTCAGACAAAGCAGAGCACGACAAAGAGAAAAGAAAACCATCCTTAAAAAGAGCATCACAACTAATCACCACATTCTAAACTGACAAGATTTTTCTTTGAATTGAAATAATGGCAGGAAATGTCGTTTATGTCCGAGAAACACCCCGTAAGGAAGGCAAGTACCAAGCAGGTTTGATCAAGAAGTTTTCAGGACCCTCCTAGATAATGGGGTTTAATTTGAGATTTTCAAGACCCACTTGAATAATGGGACGTGACTCTAAGAATTCCATTAGATAAATAAGTTCTGTTATAAGAGGAGTACAGTTTAGCTTTAAAATCGTCATTCGTAAGATAAGCTTTAATCTGAAATTTCAGGACCCTCCTGGATAATAGGACACAGTTCTAAAACTAAGTTAGATAACAAGGTTCAATAGAAGGAAATGTGGCTTTGAAACAGGCATTTTACTAGAAGTTTTTAGGACCCTCCCGGATAATGGGATCTAGCTTACAGATTGTTAGAGATATTTGCTAACATGATTCAGTTAACACTCACAGATGTGCCCGGCTACCAACTGGGGCAGAAAATTTTCTTTGGTTTTGTCTATTTTGTCGAAATCAGACGCCTGTCTGAAGAGCAGGAAAGAGCAACATGGATGTTAAGGAAAAAACACTTAAAGATTCAGCAATCAGATGTCCACCTGGAGAACAAGGAAAAAATAGTTAAAGTATTAGCAATCAGGCGTCCACCTGGAGAACAAGGAAAAAACAGTTAAAATATTAGCAGTCAGGCGTCCACCTGGAGAACAAGGAAGAGCAGTTAAAGATTCCGCAATCAGGTGCCCACCTGGAGAATAAGGAAAAAATAGTTAAAGTATTAGCATTCAGGCATCCACCTAGAGAACAAGGAAGAGCAGTTAAAGATTCAGCAATCAGACGTCCACCTGGAGAACAAGGAAGAACAGTTAAAGTATTAGAAATTAGGCGTCCACCTAGAGAACAAGGAAAAAAACAGTTAAAGTATTAGCAGTCAGGCATCTACCTAGAGGACAAGGAAGAGCAGTTAAAGATTAAGCAATCAGGCGTCCACCTGGAGAACAAGGAAAAAACAGTAAGTATTAGCAGTCAGGCGTCCACCTGGAGAACAAGGAAGAGCAGTTAAAGATTCAGCAATCAGGCATCCACCTTGAGAACAAGGAAGAACAGTTAAAGTATTAGAAATCAGGAGTCCGCCAAGAGAACAAGGAAAAAACATTTAAAGTATTAGCAGTCAGGAGTCCACCTGGAGAACAAGGAAGAGCATTTAAAGATTCAGCAATCAGGCGTCCACCTGGAGAACAAGGAAAAATAGTTAAAGTATTAGCAGTCATGCGTCCACTTGGAGAACAAGGAAGAGCAGTTAAAGATTCAGCAATCAGGCATCCACCTGGAGAACAAGAAAGAACAGTTAAACTATTAGAAATCAGGCGTCCACCTGAAGAACAAGGAAAAACAGTTAAAGTATTAGAAATCAGGCGTCCACCTGGAGAACAAGGAAAAACAGTTAAAGTATCAGAAATCAGGAGTCCACCTGGAGAACAGGGAAAAACATGTTAAGGATTCAACAATCAAAAGCCCACTTGGAGAACAGAGGAAAGGTAACAATAATCAAAGGAACACACTTAAATGTTCAGCAGTCAGGTACCCACCGGAAGAAAAGGGAAAGCATCTCAAGAGTTCGATGCAAGTTAGCAACAAAGGAACTTCTATAAAGAAATACAAGTCAGCAAGGCAACAACAAAGGAACAAGTTTGAGAATAAATCTTTGTAATGCATAGATTATAGCTTAGTCTAGTTTCTTTCAGTTTGTCATGGTGTAATAAGGAGATCAGTGAGCAGTCGCAGCAGCAACAACAACAGTGAAACCACAGTTTCATAGTAGTCCCAGCTACCAAAACTTCCCGAACTATATTGACCTGATTCCTTTAGAGCCAAGGATATGTAGGAAACCTTTGAGGCAGAGGTTCAGCCAAATCTTTTCAAAAATGCTTCACACGGAGTATTCAAACCGGCAAAAATCGCTCGTATCCGCTCACTTTATCTTTGCACGAAAACTCTTCATGTTTCCGGACAAAGAGAGGTAGTTGTGAGCACGTGATTTTTGCCTCACATGAATTACTTCAAAAGAATTCCAAATTAGATCTTTTTCTTTAATTATGTGTTATTCTAAGAATTACTGTGCGATTTTCCTGAGTGTTTGCATATTTTGTGCATATTTAATTTTATTAATGCATTGAAAAATATAAAAAATATAGAATCTCCATTTAGGATTGGATTTTACATTGTTTTAGATTAATTAAGTAAATTGTTATTTTAAAAAAAATAAAAAATCACAAAAATAACGTAATTTTGTATTTTTAGTATTTAATGTCAAAATTTTATGATTTTCTTTTAATTTGGTATTTAATTATGTGTAATAATTATTATTAAGTGTTAATTAGTATTTCTTAATTAATTTAAGTTTTTATAATTTAATTTAGGATTTTAGATTTAATTTTTTTGAAAAATAGTTTGGAAATAAAAAAAAGGGGAGAAGAATTAAATAAAAGATAAGGAAATCAAATTTGGGCCAAATTCAATAGGCTCAAATCACACACACCTGAAACCCAGCCAAAAACCCACCATAAACCAGCCCAAACCCGTCTCCCCTAATCCGATCCGTGTCTAGCATCAACTAAACGACGTTGTTTCAGGCATTTCAATCTGGACCGTCGAATCAGCCTGATCGAACGATCCAAAGCCTTCCCCATAACCCGACCTGTTCCCGTACCCGGACTGCCCCAATTGTGACCAAAAATGACCCCATTTTCCATAGTGATTTGATCTGAGCCATCAATCCATTTCAATCCAACGGCCCTAATTTAATTACTAATTTTAATATACCCAAGGAACATTACCCCTACCTCAAACCAAACCCCCTACATCTTCGTCTCTCATCCCTTCAGAGACCGATTTCCTCCACCGCCTCACACCACCCTCCTCCGCCCACCGAAAATTGCCTCACGGCGGTCCGGTGGTCCAATCCCCTCCAAACTTACAGCCCTGACTCCTCTCCACCTCCCCAATCCATTTTTCTCGAATCACCCCAATACTCTTCGAATTTTAGATCGAAATCGCGGTCCGGTGGTCCAATCCCCTCCAAACTTACAGCCCTGACTCCTCTCCACCTCCCCAATCCATTTTCCTCGAATCACCCCAATACTCTTCGAATTTTAGATCAAAATCGGACCCCAAACCCTAGTTTACTCAACCAGGACCAAATTAACACCATACAACTGCCTTGACTCCCTCATACCCAATATATATCTGGTTTCCCTCGAATTTGGTTGAAAATTGTCAAATCTTAAATCGCAAGTCCAAATTCTAAAGTCAAGTCTAAACTCGAGATTTATTATGATTTTAGAGCCGGTTTCGTCATGAAATGGTGTTAATCACTTGTTTTTGACAAAGAACAAGTGACTAACATCATTTGGCAATGAAATCGAAAAATTCGAGTACCAAATGAACTAGTTGAGTTGGTGAGTTTCCAGTATTGTTTCTTTTATTCTACTTCATGCCTCATCTTCTTCTCTTCTTTGAGCAGTTTAATTGAGTTTTGAATTAAGTTTGAAATTGTGAATTATCCATTCATTTCTTTAGTTCATTTCATATTCATGTCGTTAATCAATCCAATAGCTGGTTTTAATTTTCAATCCAGTTTTCAGTCTCTTGTTTACTATTATTGTAATTGTGATAATTAGAACATAGGAGTAATAATTAACAGGGGCGTAGAGGATGGTTTAGGCAACTGATAAGGAAATTTCAATAATTGAATAGGGTCTGCCAACACTGTTTAATGGTACACTACTGAAATAATTTTAAAAAGGGGTACTAAGTAGTGGAATGAAATAAAAAAATTAGAAAAGAGTATTAGTAGTGGAGATGTCACTAGTTTAGTGCACTTTTAAGAGCTGGAAATCAGATTAGAACATGGGGCACAATTAAAAGACTGGAAATATAGATGTAAAGGGGATATACAGCCTGGAAAGGAGGGAACTGACTCATATATAGGGGAGGTCTGAAGTTTAAAGAGAGGACCCAAGATTTTGGATAGCGAAAAAAATCAGAAAACGACTGAAAATTTAGGGAAGAATACTATTCCATTAGAATTCTTCCCTAAATCTTAAAGTTTTTCTTTGGTTGCAAAATAATTTCGGAATCCTTTTGAGTGAAAAATGGCTTGAGTTTGTGTTGGAAAAGCTTTGGGTTCAGTTGTGTTGAAGCTCACTGTTCCATTGATCTTTGTTTTGATTCCTGAAATTTTCAAAGTTCTGAAGCATTTTTGGTTCATTTGAGGTTAAGTATGACTTGATTTGGGGTGTAAATTAGTTCGAAATTAGGTCCCTAGGCCTGCTGGTGTGTCACTTGTTGTGAGTTGGTTTGTTGCTGATTTTTACTCGAACCTGTTGCTGTGCTGTTAGCTGTTGGCTTCTGATCTTGCTTGGTTTTAGTTTTTATCTCATTTCCAGGTACACAACTCTGTAACCTTGCTAGTTGTGTAATGGAAACATGAAGAGTAAAATGCAAAATAGAAGTTTGAATCCTATGCATCAGCTTTTTAATTCATAGTTTTATTTCTGTTGTCCTTCTGAATTTTGTTATTTTGATTCATTAGATACATTGTGTGACCAAGTCTAGCTTTGAATTGCTGTAAAAATTTGATGTATAATTGGTGTAACAGAGCCAGTAGATATATCCTGCATTCTATTATGTTAAATGGTGTTAATTGCATTAGATTTCTCCTAGTCGTGTAATTGATTTAGACTATCATAACATTTTCTTTTGCTGCAATTAAATGGCTACTGATGGTTCATTAAGTATTAAAGATGTCCAGGTTATTTGAAGTTGAGCTATGCACTGAACTTGATCACTTGCTTGTGAGCACATCTTGGTTTTGTATCTATTTGTTTGCAAATTATGCAACACTTTACTTTGTAAAAAACATGGATGATTTTTAGGTTATTAGTTAGTTTATAGGTACTTGGGTTTAAAAATAGTTTGGGCAATGACTTAAGGGTCAAGATATGTACGGAATTATTATGGTGTAGTTGAGAGTATGTTTAAAATATTAAGTCTGTGTTTTCGCTGATTGTGTGCAATGAAAGAGGGATTTAATTAAAGTCAGAATTTGTATGCAAATGTCCACTAACTTAGCCTGAATTGCTTTAAATCTGCACAGTTGTATTGTCAAAAATAGTGGAGTACACAGTCACCTAAAAATGTGCTTTAAATGTTCATGATCACAGTTGCCCTTTCGTTTGATTATTTCAAAGAAAAATAAAATGCAAGAGGTCAACCTCTTGTGATGATCTACAGATTCGAACTAGGGACCTCATCCCCTTGCTTGAGGATACTCTGCTTCGACTTGGGCTCACCCTTGGGCCCAAATGAGATTGTCCCATGTAAATGAGATTTGGGTCGTTTCCTCTTTTGTTGGGCTACTGATCCATTTGGGCTGGGTCAAGTCCCCTTGTTTAAAATAATTGACTCGTTCTCACGTAAACTTTTAGTGGTTTTGATTAACACATTTAATTGCACTTAGCATCTAGCAGATTAAGCCTATTAAATAATTGGGAGGTGAGCTATACTAGATGAGACATAGTCTATGGCCCTCCGAGCTTTTAGTTTAGATACCCTTTAAAAATGGAATTGAGGTGTGTCGCGCCAAATAAAATCTCAAATGCGTGGCCCTCATTTAATTATTTATTTTAAAATATTTAGAATTCGAGGTGTGCTATTTAGCAAATTTCCATGGCCCTCGCAAAGTCAACAATGTGTAGTTGCTTTTAGGTATGTTATTTAATAATCTACTTTCCTAAACTCGGGTGCACATTTATGTGACCCAAATCTAAATCTCAACGTTAGATAAAATGTGTTATGGGTTACGAGTGCATTTATGTGACGTGGCTCGAAACATATTTTAAATAGCGTTGCAATTCTTCTTTAAAATAATTAAATAAAAGTGGTCAAAAGTTAAAATTGCACATAGGTTCAAAATGTATTAAAATAAGATAATAGGCTAAATTATAATAGTTGAGCGACTGTCGTAGAACCACGGAACTCGGGAATGCCTAATACCTTCTCCCAGGTTAACAGAATTCCTTACCCGAATTTCTGGTTCGCAGACTGTTAAACCGAGTCATTCTTTTCCTCGATTCGGGATTCAAACCGGTGACTTGGGACACCATAAATCTCCCAAGTGGGGACTCTAAACCTTTTTATAATAAATCCCGTATCTACTCATTTTTTAATAAAGTCAAAAAGAAATTACGCTGTCGTTTTTTCTTTTCTAATTACGAATACAATTTAATTCATCATATTTGAAAACTATGTAAATATACTCGTTAATTGCAAATTTATAATTAAAAAATATGCTAAGACAAGTCACTACTGGAAAATTGACCTACGGTAACACATGAAAAATTATCCCCATAGACTATATAACCGTTTCCACAGAGTTATAACTGTTGCCATAGGCCCGTTTTCTGGTAGTGAGAGAGTTATCACCTGAATAACAAACAAAATGAACCACGCTATGTTATCTTAGTCAGCATGTATAATATATATGTTTGAATTATCTCCATTTTTTCCAAAGTCAAACCAGAAAAGAATTTATATGAGACAAAATTGTGTATAGTTCAAATAGACAAAAAAAAATATTTTAAAAATTAACACTCCTAAACCAAAAAGAAGTTCAAAGTGTCGTTTTTTACCTAATATATTCGTAAAGAATTAATTTGTCAAAATTCTACCAACTTTAAAAACCTTTCTAAACCTAAAAGAAGTATAAATTGGTTAAAACTTTCCTAGTGTTAAATTTAATACTCCTAAATATAAATGGATTTCAAACTAAAAGCTTTTCTCGTGCAAAAATTGAGAAGGAATGAAATTTTTTAACTGAAGGGATTGAAAATCAAATGAAACTTTATTAGAGAACGAATTGAAAAAGAACTAAACTTTCCTACTGAAGGAATTGAAAATTTAAATTAATTCTCTAAGATTTAAACTTTCCTCGTGTAAATTGAACGTCCTTGAAATTCTAGAATGGAAAAGAAAGTCAAAAATAAAAGCTCTAAATATTCAAAAAATAATTACTTGATTATTCCTCAATATTAGAAAACCAATTAAATGAATATTCCTAAATATTAGGAAATATAGAAACGAAAAAAGGAAACCTACGGGAGAAGGGGGCTGGCTGCGCATGTTAGTCAACGATTGTTCACGTGCGCCTTCAACCATGGCTCGGCGGAGAAAACAAATTCCGACGACGTCAACACCCTTCACATAATAGGAAGAACCTACTAGGATAATCACACCAGAAAATGGAATCCCTCAGGACTTAGAAACAAGGCGATTTGGCCAATGGCTAACAAGAATGGGAAGTACTCTAACGATTTTGCAAGGAAGACCACCGGAGAACATCAACACTCCTGTAGAACAAGACGAAGGCACATCCGCAGCAGCAACAACAAGGAAACTTACCTTCTCTACAACAGGGGAAATGAGAAAACCTACGGCGGTTGAAGTTGTGCAAGGTAACAGATCTCTACAATTAGGGATGAAATTAGACTATTTTCCCCCAATAATGAGAGATGGTAAGAAAATCATAAAATTAATACAAGCAGAAGTTGCAGAGGAATGCCAGAAATGGAAATCGACTCTAATTGGCTATGTAATTGGGAAAAACCCTACATTCAAGGAAATGTTGAAGTATGTGTATGGAGTTTGGAACTTTGTTGTTACTCCTCAAGTCTTTCTGCACAATGATGGGTATTTCATTTTTTGATTCATGTCTGAGAATGATAAGGAGACCCTACTGCAGAATGGACCCTTCACATTTAAGAACAGGCCTATGGTGCTCAAGCATTGGGAACCAGAATTTCAGATGAGCAAGGAACCTCTCCAGGTTATTCCAATTTGGGTTACTTTTCCAAACCTACCTGTTGAATACTGGGCACCAAGTAGCTTGGGTCGAATTGCAAGTTGTTTGGGAAAGCTAATATGCACAGATAAACTAATAGCCAAAGGGGAAGAGTGTCCTACGCACGAATCCGAATTGAAATGGATATTTCAGTTGAACTTCCGGAAGAGGTATTAATTGAAATACCAGGAGGTAAATGTAAACTGCAAAACGTTGAGTATGAGGGGAGACCCTTGTACTGTAAAAGTTGCTTGAACATTGGGCATCGGAATGGTGAATGTAAGAAGACCACACTTGAAAAGGAAAAACAACAAACAAAGAAACCGAAGATGGGCTGAAGAGTAAAAGAGAATCAGCAGCCTACAAAGCCAATCACAAATGTTAAACAACAAGCTCAATCAGAATTGCCAAAAGAAGTAGAAGCAACAACGGATGACCAAAATGAAAAAGATCAGCACATGAGTCTGGAATTTCAGGTGCAACAGGCCAAGAACAGGGGCAAGAAAAAATTAGAAATCACTCATGAACAGGAAGTACAAAGTCAATTGTGTGAAGACAGTGAAAAGATTGAGAGGCTGCTGAGACAAAATTATTTAGTGCTTTAAGAATTCAACCAATGATAGTCACTTCAACTGTGATAAGGGAACAGTGTCCTTCGAGGGAGATTCCTCCATGATCTTCTGCTCATGGAACATAAGGGGGCTGAATAAGCCCTTTAAGCAGAAGGAACTAAAGACCTACTTGCTTACAAATAAGGTAGTTCTGATAGGTGTTCTTGAGACAGAAGTTAAAGTTAATAAAGCTGAAAAGTGAAGAAGAAAATGGGGAATGATTGGGAAATAGCTGCTGATTACACTCAAAGCCCAAATGGTAGAATATGGATTGCTTGGAAGCCTCAACAAGTGGAAGTGCAAATAGTAGCATCTATGCCTCAACTTATGCACTGCATAGTAAAGGACAAGGGATCAACTTTTACTAGTCAGATAACATTTGTTTATGGCTTGAATACCATAAATGAAAGGAGGGCCTTGTGACAAGGACTAGGGAAATTGAATAACAATATTGCTGATCCGTGGCTAGGGGATTTCAATGTTGTTCTTTCTGTGAATGATAGGCAAATTGGTATCCCAGTACATCCAAATGAAGTAAAGGATTTCCAGGAGTGTATTGAAGACATAGGACTTGGTCAATTAAAAAGAACAGAGAATTTATTTTCATGGAGTAATAAGAGAGATGCACATGTTAGAATACACAGTTTGATAGATTGGGCCTTTGGAAATTCAAAATGGTTTGATGATTATGGACAATTGGAAGTAGTTTATCTTAGCCCAGAATGCTCTGACCACTCTCCTATTATTGTCAACACTGTGAGAAGAAGACAAAACCTTCCTAGGCCATTTAGACTACTTAACATTCTTCTTCAAAATAAGGAATTCAAGGCAATGTCCAAAACTACATGGCAATATAAAGTTCCTGGGTACACTATGTATGGCATATGCAAAAAGCTCAAACTTATTGAGCTAAAAACAAGACACCTCCGGAAAGAGGTATCAAATGTGGAAAGTAAGGTTGAAGACACTCGAGGGAGGTTACAGGACACTCAACTACTGCTAAACTCTGATCTATACAATCCAAATTTGATCCAAAAGGAGAGGGAGCAGATCCTTGAATTAGAGAAATGGTCTAACATAAATGAATAAGTGCTAAGACAGAAGTCTAGGGTTGTATGGTTATAAAAGGAGACTCAAACACAAGATATTTCCATGCACAAATGAAGACTAGACAAGCAAGGAATCATATATCTTCAATATGTAATGACCAATGGACTATGCTGACTGATCCATGCCAAATTCAGAATGAGTTTATTAATTTTTTCCAAGAACTGCTGGGTACAAAAGTTGCAGAATTGCCTTGTTTGAACGGTGACATTACAAAAGATGGTTATTGTCTAAATAAGGAGCAACAACAGGGGCTGATAAAACCAGTGAATAAGGAGGAAATTTTAAAAGCTCTGAATGATCTACCAGCTGACAAAGCCCCTGGAGGTGATGGCTTTCCTATGGAATTTTTCAAAGCTAACTGGGATGTAGTGGGAAATGATGTTATAAAAGCTATTCTTCAGTTCTTTGAAAAGGGGAAGATACTTAAGGAGAAAAACACTACAACCATTACACTGGTGCCAAAAGTTCTAAATCCTACTCATGTTAAGGAGTTCAAGCCCATTGCATGTTGTACAACATTGTACAAACTGATAGTCAAGGTTATTACTAGCAGACTCAAGCAAGTAGTAGACAAAATTATTGGGCCAGCACAATCAGCTTTCATTGAAGATAGGGACATCTTAGATAATGTGATTGCGGCACATGAGCTAGTCAAGGGTTACAACAGGAAAGAAATGTCCTCTAGATGTCTAGTGAAAGTAGATATCAGGAAAGCTTATGATACTGTTTAGTGGGACTTTCTGAGAATGGTATTATTAGAGTTTGGAATTCCAACTATGTTTGTCCAACTCATCATGGAGTATGTTTCGACTGTGAGCTACTCTATTATCTTTAATGGAGGACTCACCCTAAATTCCAAGCAAAGAAAGGACTACGTCAAAGAGATCCCATGTCACCACTCCTATTTGTATTGACAATGGAGTATCTAAATAGATCCTTGAAGCAGCTGAACCAAAATCCCAACTTCAACTATCACCCAAGATGCAGGAAAATGAAACTAACCCATATTTGTTTTGCAGATAACTTAATAATGTGTTGCAGAGCTGATAAAATGTCTATTCAGTTGATGATGCAGGCATTGGAACACTTCTCTGCAGTCTCAGGCCTCAAAGCAAATATGGAAAAGAGTTCTCTATATATAACAGGGGTGGATTAACAGTTGTAGAACCAAATCTATGAGGAGATGCACTTTGCAATAGGAGAGATCCCTTTCAAGTACCTTGGTGTCCCCTTGTCTTCAAATAAAAATAACAGTTCAACAATGTATGCCCCTGGTGGAAATAATGATTGCAAGGATCACATGTTGGACTACAAAATTCCTGTCATATAGTGGCAGACTGCAGCTTATTAAGTGTAACGGCCCAACCCGCCATCTCATGTGTTACCACCCCCTTTCCCTCATTTTATGCTTCTTCATATTTCATTATCGACATTTGGTGTATTAGAGTTGAATTGGATTGGTTTTGGTAGGAAATGAGACACTTAGTCTCTTTAAGGGATGGTTTGTTTTGAAAAAGTCAACTGGATATTGACTTATGAGTTAGAAGGCTCGGTTGTGATTTTTGGTGATTCGGCTAGCTTTGGGGGGTGATTTGTAACTTAGGAGTACGATCGGAAGTGATTTTGGAGGTACGGTGTAGAATTAGACTTGAATTGGCGAAGTTAGTATTTTGGTGAATTTCGGTTGATAGGTGATTTTGATCCGAGGGTTGGAATGGAATTCCGAGAGTTGTTGTAGCTTCGTTAGGTATTTTGGATGTTTGTGCAAAATTTCAAGTCATTCAGAGGTATTTTGGTTGGGTTTTTGATCAAATGCGTATTTCGGAAGTTTTTGAAGAACTTAGGCTAGAATCCGATGTGATTTGATGGTTTTAGCATGGTTTCATGTGTTTTGATGATTGGAATAAGTTTGAATGATGTTTTGGGATGTGTTGGTGTTTTTGGTTGAGGTCCCGGGGGCCTCGGGGTGAGTTCGGATGGTTAAACGCAGAGTTTTGGAATTTGCATGTTGCTGAAGCCTGCTGCAACTAGTATTTTTGCTTCTGCGAGTCTTGGACCGCATAAGCGGACACGCTTAGGCAAAGGATTGACCGTAGAAGCGGTGAAGAGGCATGGGCGCTGGTTCCGCAGAAGCGATAGGGTAGCCGCAGAAGCGGTATCGCTTATGTGATGGTGTAACCGCAGAAGCGGTTGGGCTCGAGTTTGGTATTTCCGCAGAAGCGGAAGGAAAGTCACGAAAGCGGTCCCGCTTAAGCAAGAAAGGGACCGTAAAAGTGAAAAGAGCTAGGCAGACTTATAATATTTCCTCTGCGAGCTAAGTCTTATTTTCACCATTTTTTAGCAACCTTGGGAGCTTTTTGACGAGGATTAAGGAGGGTTTCGATGGGAATTGATTGGAGGTGAGTCTCGTGACCTAGAATCATCATTTTATTGAAGAATCAACACCTAAATTCATGGAAATTTGATTAAAAATGGAAGAACTAGGACTTGACTTTTGAAATGGAAATTTGGAGTTTGAGGGAGCATTTGAGCCCGAATTTTGGTAAATTTGATATGTATAGACTCGTGGCGAGATAAGGAATCCGGTGATGTAAATTTTCTAATTTTTCGAGAAGTGGGTCCGGGGCTCGGGTTTTGCTAATCTCGATATTTTTGCTATTTTTCGATTGTTTTCGATTGGTATTGTCCCATTGGCATATTGTGATGTATTCGCTCTGATGTTTGATAGATTCGACGCGTGTGGAGTTCGGTTTGAAGGGAAAAGGCGTCGAGAGCTAGAGACTTCACTGGTTCGAGGTGAGTAATAATTGTAAATGATATTCTGAGAGTTTGAAACCCCGGACTTGCACATCATAGTGTTGTATTGAGGTGACTTGCATGCCGGATAGCGAGCGTGGGGTAGAGCACCATTGGGGATTGTGACTTGGTCCGTCTCGATTGATGAAATTACTATGTATTGACTGAAACTACTTGTTACCATCATAATTTGGGCTGATTGCCATATTTGGGCTGATTGCCAACTATTTGAATCCTTCAGGGATTAATATCACTATTTTTAGATTATTTTGCATATTATTTTATCTCGGTCCAAGGTTTTAAATACTGTTTCACAAACTCAGCCATCCTTATAAGATTTGAAAACTTAAATAATATTTTATTGACGTTTTGAGCTGAGAACTATTATTTTAATATTGCCCAAGGGGCTTATGTCCATTTCTGGACTGAGCATGGATCGGGCTGCATGCCGCAGCAGTGTTACATTGATATTGAGGCCGAGAGCCTGTTTGATTACATTGATCTTGAGGCCGAGGGCCTGGATGACTATATTGATATTGAGGCCGAGAGCCTGGTTGGTGCCACGAGATGGCTTGATATTGCGCTTGGGCTGTAGGAGCCCCTATGGAGTCTATACACACCCCCAGTAAGCGCAGTCGATGATAAATAAATAGATGGCTCGGGCTGCACGTTGCAGTGGGTACCAGAGTGTACCGTCATATGCATTGCATTGCATTCATGCATTGGTTCTTATTTGTATTATCTGTCATTATAATTCTGCACTCTTGTTTCATTGGCTTATATGCTACTTCTTGCAATAATTACCTGATACCCTGGCGTTATCTGTTAACGGAGTGTTGTTCCCGAGGGGCTGACTTTTGTGCTTACTTGCACTACTTGTTTCGCATTTATTTGCTTACCTGTTGGAAAGAGACATTTTCAAAAGAGGTTTTAAATTGAGCTAAGATATTTCTAAAGGTTTTACAGCTTCACTGCTTTCTCCTAAAGGGGTTTTTCACTGCTCCTGTATAGCATGATGGTTTGCTTTACGTGATTTCTCACTGCTCAGTTCTTATTTACTTTTATTACTCACTGAGTTGGAGTACTCACTTTACTCCCTGCACCTCGTGTGCAGTTGCAGGTATTTATTCACCCGACAGCGGGTATAGGCTATTTGGAGGCAGAGTTGTAAGAGCTTAGCGAGGTGACTGCTAGCGTTCGCAGCACCATTTTCTTTCTGTTACATTTATTATTCTTGTTCAGTGTACTTCTAGACTTGTATATGTAAATTTCATCTTTATAGATGCTCGTGACTTGTGACACCCCAATTTGGGCTGTGTCAGGATGGTTTCCCTTATTATATCCGCTATTTCCGCACATTATGGTTATTAAATCACGTTTAGAACTTTTTATGTTAAGTAACTGCTAAGAAAGGAGTTTTGTGTTGGTCTGGCTGGCCTTGTCTTCACGAGAGGTGCCATCATGACCGGGTTGGGAATTGGGTCATGACAAGTTGGTATCAGAGCCTAGGTTACTAGGTCTCACGAGTCATGAGCAGGTTTAGTAGAGTCTCGCGGATCGATACAGAGATATCTGTATTTATCCTCGAGAGGCTGCAGAACCTTTAGGAAAACTTCACATTCTTGGATTCTTATCGTGCGTCCTTGATTCAGCTTGAAAAGAAACTCTTGAAATTCCTTCCACGCGTTCGTAAGCACACATGAGCACTCAGTATCAGATGTGCCTTGATGGCTTGTGATTCCCCGATCAAGGGGTGAGACGTGATCTCTGTGAGTTTGATGTAGGGCCAGTCTAAAGGACTTGAGGCCGGATCTTTGCCTATTGCTTGAGCACCGAGGTGTTGATTGTGTGAGCAAGTGTTTTAAACTTATATGTTCGATATTGTCTCTATTAGCCGGTAGGGCAGTTGGAAATCCATGTGATGAGTATGTTAGTACTGCAAGATGTATCTATACGACATGGTAGTGACGAAGAAGTCTGCTGGATAATAGATGAACTGTTAAGTGTTCGATTCCTATTGTGATTTGATGTGTGGCCCGAGTTATGGGTGCGTGAAGAATATTTTCGTGCCTCCTAGTTGGGGAGTGAAGTGCATTACATGTGGCGGTATGAGTTCAGACCCAAGAAGACTAAATGACTGTGTAATGTGTATGACGGTGGAAGTATGCTGAAATACTAAATTGAGGCGAAGCAGGTGGGTTATCTCCCGCGGAGTGTTCTTAAGTGGTATGATCCTTATGTGTACGTTAGAAGATCTCATGTGTAATTGAAGGGTGCGTGTTGAAATTTGAAAATTCGGGTCGCTTAAGAGAGTGGACTCAACTGATGTGGGGATGAATGTGAGATTTGTAGAGGATTACAGTATTAGATGATCTGTGTTTTCACAAACTTGTAAAAGATTTGAGTTTAATCTCACTATGGTATTGTGGCATCATTAGAGTAAAAGTGTTATGGGTTATTGAGTGTGTCCCGATATATGGCTTCGAGCCAAGTTGGGGAGGTTGCTGTTGATTAGCTGATTGCACGGCTATGTGCTATGTTGGTTCCGGTTTGAGGCATGCTGGCGAGTCAGTTCTGGTCGCGGAAATTGAGCCGAGGATGGTACGAGTGAAGCAAAAATTGTGACAGAGGTCATAGTACGCTTTATAGAGTATGAGAATCACGGAATGTCTAGAGTGTTATTGGCAAAGGATGCTCGGCGTATAGAGCAGGGAGTTGCTTGGTTGTATTGGGATGGAGATATCATTTTGCGGTATCGGAGTGCAAATGAGGCACGAGTGTTACTGTCCGTCAAGACGGGTGAATTGTAGTTTGAATAAGAGATAATGACTTTCGGAAATGGTTCTAATGTGTTCAAGAGTCTGTAGGGAACAATCGGGTATCTTAAAGTTGCATGTGTGGTTAGAAATTGTGTTTTCATTGGAAGGGGTTCAGAATTGTGGTATTTCTATGTTAATTATGGGATTCTATGCATCAGTATCAGGAAAATAAAGGTAACGGATTTAGATTAGCAGGAAGTTCTTCAAAGTAGATTATTTTGGGGATGTGGTGTTTTTGAGAACATTCGAGAGAGAGTATTCAGCAACTTATGGGTTTCAGACAGTGTGGTTCATGCTTGGGTCTCGCGTGGTAAGCCTGGATGAGGCATTGTGGCACTACAGCAAGGGGAAATATCAAGTTGAGGATGGAACAAAAGGAAATTTAGATGGGTGGAGTATCTTGGTAGAAGAACGAATTGGTATGGTAAGGATGCGATTAATTCTTTGCATGTGTTTGAGGCAATGAGTTCGTACAGGTATTGTGCAGCAATGCTCTTGAGTTCTGACAGCTTGCTTAGCTTGGTTCGGATAGAAGGATTTAGTCCTGGTAGTATAGCTTGTGCAAATGGAATTGGAAGAGAGTTCTTGTTGAGTTTTACCGCGACTTGGAGATGTATATTTTTTATGGGCATGCGGAGCATGGAATGTGTAGTGATTTTTTTTCTAGATGGGATCAATGGGAGTTCTTGACTAGTTGAGTTAGTAGATGTATATGGCTCGGAAGGGAGATAAAGGTTTTCTTGCAATCCTTGGATGGTATGGTATATGCAATATGTTGTGGAGGACTAAGATTTGCGTGTTCGAGGTCTCAGTTCAGTTCTGAAAGGAAGTTCATAAAACTCTTAGGCAACGGGTAGCCTCAGATAATCAAGGTAATGATACTGCTGATTGGAAGTGATTTGATGAGAGTATATATCTCAGGAAAAGGTAAGGTGATTAAACTGATGATACTTCGATAGTCTTGCGGCACTTTCTTGTTAGATCGACTGCTGATATCCGAGTTTGTTTGATGGCACAAGGAAATTTTAGAATATCTTTCGTGGAATGATTGGGTACTTGAGGTGTGATATGTATTCATACGGCGGAATTTGGGATCAGGTATGGTGATTCGTGTGCTATATGGAGTTAGAGACTGGTAGTTCTCATGTACAGACTATGTAGTGGTTGTGGATCGTGTGTATCGGTACCTTTTAGCGGCTATTAGGATTTGGAGGCCCGAGTGGATCTTTCTTTGCTTGGTACATTAGATTTTGGATATGATGTTGGGGTGTAGACTGGTTGTCTCAGTGTTGGGTTATTCTAGACTATTGCGCTATGGGCTATGCCAGAAAAATGCCATGGGTTGAGTGGCAAGATGCGTTAAATTATGTTCTAGCAGAGTGGTTTATATTTCAAAGACCCAGCGGACGACTGGGAAGGATTGCTTTTCTTAATTGGGCCTTCATGATGGATGTCAGTGCAAAGGTTTCTACCATTGGTTCAGTTCCGGTGTTGAGGGACTTTTCGGATACATTTCTTATGGTCGGGCATGTCGCTGGGCGAGGTTGTGGATTTCGATATTGATTTGGTGCCGGGCACCATATCGTACGGCTCCGGCAGGAGTTGTAGTAGTGGAAGGAGCAGCTTCAGGCTCCTTGGTAATGAGTTCGTTGGCAGGCTGATGTGGCTACGTATTCAGCTTTAGTTGCTTTTCGATGTTGTGAGACGTTATGATTTGTTGGCTATGGGCACATGTGGTGCAGTTCTATTGAGGATTCATAGTGAAGTCGAGCGGGAAGAGTAATTGGGTGTTGCTCGGTAAATGGAGTGTCGGTTATGTTCTATCAGGCTTACGTGGCATATATTATTTGTTTCACCGTGGGTGTAATAAATTGCTTGGGTTCCAGACATCAAATTGTGTGTGGCTGCCGATTTTGAGCATAGTGACTTGAGGTGTCTCATGTGTAACAGTATTTGGATAGGATCGTGCATTGTGGCGAGGCCACGAGGAGATATGACCTTTCGGGGTAGATTCAGGTGTTCTATTTCTATGATGTGAGACGGGGTCTCAACCTTGTGCGTTGATGGTACTGATGAGCTTGAGGTACAGCTCTTTCGTTTGAGTCATTTTTCATGATTTGAGTATATTCAGATTATTTCTTATTGGTGCGTGTATTATGCAAGTTGTGGCTTAGGCCTGTATTGATGTGTCATGTCACCATAGTGGTGTGTTGGGTTCGAAGTGATTGTTGGGGTCACTAATGAATACGAATGGATTTAATTTCAGCTTGTTGGGAGGATAAAAATCGAGGTTCGGCTCGGAATCTATTGTGGTATTAGTCAAAGGGGGAGTGGCTTCATGAGTGGTTGATCTGAGAAATGGTTACGGTTTGTTGCACGTCTCATCTATCGTTGGCATCATATGAAAGTGACGGAATAATACTTTATCTAATAAGGGATTTTCTATCAGTATTTGGTTGTTGTGGGTAACTGCGGTGAATAGAGTTATCGTTTCGAGTGCTTGGATTATGTGGTATATCATATAATTTTGCCTGAGGTTGCAGGTATGAGTTATTACAGATGGTTCGGGACTATTCAAAGAATATGTGTGAGGTTTTGATCGTATTGATGGTTTCAGAAGTGAAAAGGTAGTTCTATGATTTACGGGCTAGACTGGATTGTGTAATTTCGGTTAAAATGTGTTATAGACCTATATGAGATAGGGTGACGTGGGATCACCCCGGGTATATGCTTGGTAAGGTCATTCAACTATTGGTTGGCTTCTAGGACAACTCTGGGTACGCTCGAGGATGAGCGTTTGTTTAAGTTTGGGAGGATGTGACGGCCCAAACCGTCATCTCATGTGTTACCGCCCCGTTTCCCCCATTTTATGCTTCTTCATGTTTCATTATCGGCATTTGGTGTATTAGAGTTGAATTGGGTTGGTTTTGGTAGGAAATGAGATACTTAGTCTCTTTAAGGAAGGTTTGTTTTTGAAAAGTCAACCGGACATTGACTTATGAGTTAGAAGTCTCGGATGTGATTTTCGGTGATTTGGTTAGCTTCGGGGGTTGATTTGTGACTTAGGAGTGCGATCAAAAGTGATTTTGGAGGTCCGATGTAGAATTAGGCTTGAATTGGCGAAGTTAGTATTTTGGCGAATTTCGGTTGATCGGTGAAATTTTTATCCGAGGGTCGGAATGGAATTCCAATAGTTGTTGTAGCTTCGTTAGGTGATTTTGGATATGTGTGCAAAATTTCAGGTCATTCGGAGGTATTTTGGTTGGGTTTTTGATCAAATACATATTTCGGAAGTTTTTGAAGAACTTAGGCTTGACTCCGATGTGATTTGATGGTTTTAGCATGGTTTGATGTGTTTTGATGATTGGTACAAGTTTGAATGATGTTTTGGGATGTGTTGGTATTTTTGGTTGAGGTCCCGAGGGCCTCGGGGTGAGTTCGGATGGTTAAACGGAGAGTTTTTGGAATTTGCATGTTGCTGAAGCCTGCTGCAACTGGTATTTTCTCTTCTGCGAGTCTTGGACAGCAGAAGCGGACACGCTTAGGCGAAGGATTGACCGCAGAAGCGGTGAAGAGGACTGGGCGTTGGTTCTGCAGAAGCAATAGGGTAGCCGCAGAAGCGGTATCGCTTATGCGATAGTGTAATCGCAGAAGCGGTTAGGCTCGAGTTTGGAATTCCGTAGAAGTGGAAGGAAACTCGCGAAAGTGGTCCCGCTTAAGCGAGAAAGGGACCGCAAAAGTGAAAAGAGCTGGGCAGACTTATAATATTTCCTCCGCGAGCTAGGTCTTATTTTCACCATTTTTGAGCAACCTTGGGAGCTTTTTGACGAGGATTAAGGAGGGTTTCGATGGGAATTAATTGGAGGTGAGTCTCGTGACCTAGAATCATCATTTTATTGAAGAATCAACACCTAAATTCATGGAAATTTGATTAAAAATGGAAGAACTAGGGCTTGACTTTTGAAATGGAAATTTGGAGTTTGAGGGAGCATTTGAGCTTGGATTTTGGTAAATTTGATATGTATAGACTCGTGGCGAGATAAGGAATCCGGTGATGTGAATTTTTTGATTTTTTTAGAAGTGGGCCCGAGGCTCGGATTTTGCTAATTTCAAGATTTTTGCTATTTTTTGATTGTTTTCGATTGGGTATTGTCCCATTGGCATATTGTGATATATTCGCTCTAATGTTGGATAGATTTGACGCGCGTGGAGGCCGATTTGAGATGCAAAGGCATCGAGAGCTAGAGACTTCACTGGTTCGAGGTGAGTAATGATTGTAAATGATATTCTGAGGGTTTGAAACCCCGGACTTGCACATCATAGTGCTGTATTGAGGTAACTTGCACACCGGATAGCGAGCGTAAGGTAGAGAACCGTTGGGGATTGTGACTTGGTCCGTTACGATTGATGAAATTACTACGTATTGACTGAAACTACTTGTTACCATCATAATTTGGGCTGATTGCCATGTTTGGGCTTCGTGCCAACTATTTGAATCATTCAGGGATTGATATTACTATTTTCACATTATTTTGCATATTATTTTATCTCGGTCCAAGGTTTTAAATACTGTTTCGCAAACTCAGCCATCCTTCTAAGATTTGAAAACTTAAACAATATTTTGTTAAAGTTTTGAGATGAGAACTATTATTTTAATATTGCCCAAGAGGCTTATGTGCATTTCTGGACTGAGCATGGATCGGGTTGCGCGCCGCAGCAATGTTACATTGATATTGAGTCCGAGAGCCTAGTTGATTACAGTGATCTTGAGGCCGAGGGCCTGGATGACTATATTGATATTGACGCCGAGAGCCTGGTTGGTGCCACGAGATGGCTTGATATTGCGCTTGGGCTGTAGGACCCCCTCCGGAGTCTGTACACACCCCCAATAAGTGCTTTCGACGATAAATAAATGGATGGCTCGGGCTGCACGCCGCATTGGGTACCAGAGTGTACCGTCATATGCATTGCATTGCACTCATGCATTGGTTCTTATTTGTATTATGTGTCATAATAATTCTGCACTCTTGTTTCATTGGCTTATATTCTAGTTCTTGCAATAATTACCTAATACTCTGACATTATCTGTTAACGGAGTGTTGTGCCCGAGGGGCTAACTTTTGTGCTTGCTTGCACTACTTGTTTCGCATTCATTTTCTTACCTGTTGGAAAGAGACATTTTCAAAAAAGGTTTTAAACTGAGCTAAGATATTTCTAAAGGTTTTACAGCTTCACTGCTTTCTCCTAAAAGGGTTTTTCACTGCTCCTATATAGCATGATAGTTTGCTTTACGTGATTTCTCACTGCTCAGTTCTTATTTACTTTTATTACTCACCGAGTTGGAGTACTCACTTTACTCGTTGCACCTCGTGTGCAGTTGCAGGTATTTATTCACCCGACAGCGGGTATAGGCTGTTTGGAGGCAGAGTTGTAAGAGCTTAGCGAGGTGACTGCCACCGTTCGCAGCACCATTTTCTTTCTGTGACATTCATTATTCATGTTCAGTGTACTTCTAGACTTGTAAATCTAAATTTCATCCTTATAGATGCTCGTGACTTGTGACGCCCCAGTTTGGGCTGTGTCGGGATGGTTTCCCTTATTGTATCCGCTATTTTCGCACATTATGGTTATTAAATCACGTTTAGAACTGTTTATGTTAAGTAACTTCTTAGAAAGGAGTTTTGTGTTGGTCTGGCTGGCCTTGTCTTCACGAGAGGCGCCATCACGACCGGGTTGGGAATTGGGTCGTGACATTAAGAGTGTACTTTTTGAGATCCAAACTTATTGGTCGCAGATCTTCCTAATTCCAAAAAAGGTGTTGCAGCTAATAACAAGTGCCTGTAGAACATTCTTTTGGACTGGACAATGTGCAACATCAAGAAGAGCCCCTGTCGCATGGGAGAGATTATGTATGCCAAAATCACCCGGGGGCCTGAACATAATCGAATTTCAAACATGGAATAAAGCAGCCATATCAAAATTGTTCTGGGCTATCACAGCAAAGAAGGACATCCTTTGGGTACAATGGATCCACCGTTTCTATATTAAGGGTAGAAGCATCAGTACTATGGAGACACCTAGTCAAGCATGTTGGCTTGTTAGGAAAATCTTTGATGCAAGGAAATGGTATATGAGCAATGATGTGTGCGAAGAATTACAACAACTCACTCATGCTAGGAAGTTCATGATCAAGAAGGCATATAAATACTTACTCCCTCAATATCCTAGAGCTATATGGAGAAACCTCAATATGATTCCATGTTCTGTACCAAAGTATCAATTTATACTTTGGCTTGCACTTCAAAGGAGCTTAGTACAGCAGACAGAATGGCTAAATGGGGAATACAAGTCCCTATGAACTGTGTACTATGTAGAGTTGATATTGAAGAAACTCACACTCACTTGTTCTTTGAATGTGATTATTCCAGATGGATGTGGAGCTGCTTCTTACGATGGATAGGGGAAAGCAGGCAAGTAGGGACCTGGGAAGACGAGATTGAGAGATTAACGACCAAACAATGCAACAGCAGAGCACATGCAGAGGTGCTAGGATGGATATTAGCTGCTACGGTTTACCATGTTTGGAATGAACGCAATGCTAGAAGATTTCAAGAATAGCAGCAGTAATGTGTATCAAGACTAAGAGAGATTACCATTCAATTACATAGGAAAGGACAACTTAGAAGCAAATGGAAAAGATTACTTGATAGATTAAACTCATACCCAAGTCTAGTATAGACTAGTAGTGTAATAGATATATAGAGGGGGAGGAGTAATTATAATTAGCGTAAAGTTTAGGACTAGTTCTAGAGTAAAGAAGAACTAGTGGATGTATATATTATACTTGGTTGAATAAAATTTTATTGTTTGACCAAAAAAAAGGAAATACAGAAACCTCTCTATAACAGCTTTGTTTGTTCCGATATTTTTGGCTGCTATAGTGAAGTGTTGCTATATAAAACATATATTATTACATAACATAAGTATCGGTTCCAAGAAAAAACTTGGCTTTTATATTGAACGGTTGTTATATAGGGATGATTTTATAGATACGTTTGTCTGTAGTCAAATGATTATTTTGTCCATTGTGAACTATATTTTTAAAGGACATGCAAACGACATTTCGCTAAGGGCATTCGTGTTTTTAATAGTGTATAGATAGATTAATTTTATTTGTATTTACTATGTGAATAAAAATTTAGAATATTTTATACAAAATTAACTTTAATCGCATTACTTTTAGTAAAAGTAAAATATCAAGTCTGAATGTGCTAATATATGCAGTTCGAATTTGACAAGAAATTAAAGATTGACTTATTATCTTTACAAGAAAACAATCCTGTTTACCGTAAAAATGGTTACAACAATTAAATTTATAAATGGGATTCTAAAAATACGTGATCTATCCCCGAGCTAGTTTGTTGGGGCACTTAGTGCTAAAGTGTGAGATAAAATGATAAAAATCGAGTTAAGCAAAGCAGTAATTGAACCAGTAAGGGGTTGTTGCCCAGGCGTAAAGCCAGCCAGTAGATACCTCGGGGTCGAGGTTTAAGCTTATCTCGGGCTATCGAGGGTAGTCGAGAAGGGTATAACAGGTAAAAATATAGCTAAGCAAAGCTCTCTATCACCAATATAGAACAAAGTAACGAAGAACAAATAATAAAGTGATAAAGTGCTAAAGCGACCTCGAGGCCGATAAAGACAGACAATTTAGAAGAAAGAGAGAAAGAGAGAAAGAGAGAGATTATTGCATTTGTGGAGAAGTGGAGCAACATCAGTCCCCCTTACAAAGACACGAGGATCCTTTTTATATAGGCAGGGGATTCCTTACAATATAAAACGTGTTAAATATCGATAGTACAAAGATAGTTTGGCTAGATTTAACACCTCAGAATAGACCTCAGGTAGGTCGTCCCTGTCAGGTCGAATCGCCTGCCTTGGGGGCCTCCCCCTTGCTTGTTGTGATCCGCTGCAGTAGTCAGAGCAAAATCAACTCTTAGGCAAACCTCGAAGATGGACTCTGGCCTTAGATCCGAACTCCGAGGGGTATGACCACGAGATGATCTTTCGATGGAGAATTCGGGCTCCCAGATTCACCGAACACATATAGTCTCTGCGTTTCTTAGAGAGAAAGGCGACCAGGAGTGATGAGAAATGATCATGAACTCCTACTTCCTTCGGCGTCCCTAAGAATGGTTGCAGGCCATTAAGGTGTACCGTGGGCGCCGTTACTGCAGATTCTATTATTGACTGTGGTGATTGGATCCCTTTAATGTACCCACGATACCCTTATAAAATCTTGTTTCTTACCATCCAGATCCCATTCAGAACCTTTTTGTGAAGTCTATTTTTCCTCTTTTCCTTGATTTCTTCCTAGGAGCACGACCTCCTCTACTTTCCTCTTCTCTTGGGCCCTTTCAAGGATGGCAAACATTTTTACTATTGCTTCTCATGAGATGGCGGGATCATCCTCTTCGTTCTTCTCTCAAGGTAAAGTAACGGCTCCTCCCCATGTCGAGGAATGCATCGCGGGATCCTTTGCGATGAGTTTAGATTTCAGGGTCGAGAGACCCTCCTCAAAATCAGGATGTCGTGAACCGATAACTAGATATATCAGCTCCATAACGGACATAGGAAGAGTGAAAGCCGATTGCAGTTGCGGGGATGTTGTGCTCGTGGAGATTCCTGCTCGGGATGAAGACATTATGGCTTATAGGGCAGGCTTTCTGAGCATGTATACCAACCCATTTACTTTAGGACTGGCGGGGCCATATTTGCCCCTGATAGACCCTGTGGTTCTCGATTTCTGCTAGAGTTATCAGGTAACTTTGGGTTAGATCTATTCTTCGTTCTCGCGTGTGGTTTATATGATCAGGCATTACTCGATAATGGTACAGGGGATGCCCTTTACTTTGAATCACCTGATCCGGATGTACAGCCCTCGCCTCCTTTGCGGAGGCTTAATTAAGCTTCGTCGTCGAGCCCCGAGGTCTTTTTTTGCCTATACCGAGGAGTTCGAGGATGACGGGTGGTTGAGTCGATTTGTCCGAGTGAGGACATCCGATTTGATCCCAACGAAAGGGATGTTATTTCCTGAAAAGTGGAACACTGCGCGTAAGTAGATGTAAGGCTTCTGCTTCCATTTGATGATTTCTCCTGCTGTTTCTGACTCTGTTGTTTCTTCTATGTCTTTTTAGTTGTTGCGGTCTATCCTGAAGCGGTGCCGGATCTGCGAGATTGGGTGGACCGTTTATACTTGCCTTGCTCGTATAATGATTGTGCATGGCGGGATCTGTCCCGAGCCTAGTGGGAGGCGAAAGATCATGGTAAATTCCGAGTTCTTAGCGTATCCACACACTCTAGTGCAGTTTACTGGTGGAGGCTTTTTTTGTTCCGTGTATTTAATCCTTATAGCTATGTAGGACTGGGAGGGGTCTTACTGATAAAGGAAGTGTCGCCCGCCAGAGAGGATATCCAAATGCTTGACGAGGAGAAGAAAAGAAATAGGGATGCTCCGACCGATCCGTCGGAGCCGAAAAGGACCAAAGTGGAGGAGCCCGAGGTTGACATATCAATTCCGGCTTCAGGCACGGTGGGAAATCCTCGTGCTGAAGGTGAGGGAGAAACAACCCTTTATCATCCTCCGAAGATCGTTAGGGACCGGTTTCTCTTCGGGTTGAGGAGATAAATCCTTCGAACATGAGTCTGATGCTGACCCAGGCCATTTTTATAGTAGCAAGGCAACGGATTGGGTATAGAGTACTGGTTTTGATTCAGCAGGTGGCCGGAGTCCTTCGTGCACCGGGATGTCTTTAGCAGGCGACTTGAAGGAGCTTCGATCATGGACCAGGAATGAACGGGGGTCGGACATTCAAACTGACCCCATTGGCTCGCTGATTATCATTGATTCCCGGAAAGGGGATCACTTCAATCTTCCAGAGTGCGAGACGAACTTTGTAAGGATCTTCCCGAGGCGGGTGCACTGGTCGAGAGTGGAGACGTACTTGGGGGACCGACGATCATCCTTAAGGATAGCTCTAGGGTCAACGCTTCCTCTATTTTTGGCGAGATGGGCAGGCTTTGTAAGCGGGTAGACCCCTTCATCCTCTTTCTATTTCTTTGGGTCATTCCGATCCTTATTTCCTTAACCTTTTTATGCACTTTCAGGCTAAAATGCTTTACAGCCAAGCCCTTGCCCAATATCAGGACGAGGTGAGCCGCCGCGAACGTGAGAAAATCATTTTAACCGAATAGTTTATTCATCCTTCGTTCTTGCTACTTTTTGAGTTTCCGTGAGAGTCTATTACTTTTAACCCATTGGGCCCTAACTCATGCAGTTTGAGAAGGAGACGCTTTCATTGAAAAGGGAGCTTCCGTCCAAGGATGCTGAAATCCTCGAGCTCAGCTGCCGCGTGGATGAGGTGACTTCTAAGAGGGACAGCCTTGCGAGGAGGGTCACCTTGATTGAGCGTCAGCTTCAGGATGCGACGGAAGATGTGGCAAGTACAAGGATCGGGCTAGTGGCCGCACTACTTCGGATCAGAGCCGAGGCCGAGGTGCTTGTATCTTTATATGTGGAAGGAGCTGCCGCTGAAGATTCCTGTGTGGAAAGGGCCTTCGGAGGGGCAGGCCCGGCTTTACCTCAAGCCGCATATCGTGTTTGTCTGGACCTTCAAAGGTTAACCACCAAGGGCGTATTGGAAGGCAACTCAAGCGGTGTTAGAAGTGCAGGCGGATCTCTGGAGAGAGGGGACGCCGTTGATAAGGGACTGTATGGGGATTTGTTGGTGCCTTGATGCAACCTTTTGAGGCCGTCAATTTGGCAGTAGGCTTAGGTTATGTTGTTTTTTTCGTTGTTTTCCCTTCCTGTATATGGAGTTTTCATTTCAGCATATGTAGAAAGAGAAAAATCTTGTGAATTCATTCCCCTTACCGGCGAGAGCTTTTAATATGCAGTGTAGCTTCGTGGCCCGTTTGGGCTGGTTGATACGGACTCCATTGAGAGTGGCCGCAGGGGTCTCAAGCCTTCGGTCATTTGCTATTTTTTCAATTATTTTGGGATCCAGTCTCCGAGTTGCATTGCAATTGGAGCTGTAATCGATCCCTGTGTTTCCCTGATTCCCTGATTGGCAATGATAGTATTTGTGCCGCGCCTTCAGGAATTTTGCAATTTTCCTAGATCCAATCTCTGAATCGCGTTGCGACTCGAGCTGTAATTGACCCTCAAATTTTCCGTAATTTTTTGGCCGGTGATGGTGGCGTTTATGACGTGCCCTTAGGCATATTGTGGTTGAATTATTCTCAGGTTCATACTTCGAGTCGGGATCCGACTTGAGCATAATATACCTTTGAGCCCATCGGGCTAGCAATAATGGTTTTCATTTCCTGCCCTTGGGCATTTTGCAATTTTTCGGATCAGGTCTCTGAGTCGCGTTGCGATTCGAGCTGTAACTGACCCTTAATATTTTTGGGTCCAGTCTCCGAGTCGCATTGTGACTCAAGCTGCAATCGACCCTCCAATATCATTGAGTTTTCGATCGGTGATGATAACTTTTTTGTTGTTTGGTCGTTGAGACCTTTTTAGTGTGAGGCCTGAAGACTTTGCTTAGTTAACTATTTTTGGATCCGGTCTTCGAATCGGGTTACAATTCATGCTCGTTTTAATCCTCAAGTTGTCAAGCTGGCGACAATGGCTCTTACATTGTACGGTCATAGAGACCTTTTCATATGAAGCCTAAAGGCTTGCTTAGCTGGCGACAATGTCTCTTACGCTGTTTGGTCATAGAAACCTTTTTATATGAGGCCCGGAGGCTTTCTAAAGGCTTTGTTTCCTCTCGTTAAGGTCTTTTTGAATATTTTTTCCTGACACATATTCGATTCTGAAAGAACCTCGATTTCAAGTCATAGTCAACGATGTTTTGATCACCTCGTAAGCTTCATAGCCCATAGGTCAAGTAGATCGATGTTTTTGCAATTTTGGAGCCGACGTGGTCGGGACTCTTTTTTTGCATGTTGAGGGAAGCCTGATTTTTTGCCGGTTCTTTTCGAAGTATATTCGAAGGATTTTTAGCGATACTCGGGCATCCTCGAGTTGCGTTATTTGGGTTGTAGCTACCATTTTGGCCGGAGTCATATGCAATTGGCCTGGGCCATTTTTTATCCCGAGAGGCAGTTTTAGGCGTCTACACCGAGAGTATGCCCTTTAGGGATTCTTACAAATGCGATGTATAGCCTAAACTGTGGGATCTTTCATGCCTATTGAGGTCTTACATTTTGTCATGCCTGTTGAGGTCTTACAGTTTATTGAGAATAGGTCTGGTTGTGCTGAGGCTGCCCGCTAGGGTCTTACAATTTCGGATTTTCCAGTACTTGGTGATTGCGATGATTTTTCTGAGTCATCGAGTTCTGCTTAAGTTTGAAGATAACTTTTTGCAAACCCGGAGTTGCATTGCGAGGGCTTCATGAGCCCGGAACTCCGACCCTAGGGCAAAGTGGATGCTGAATTGTTCTAAGTCTCCGAATATCTCGGGACGTATTAGATGGAGATGCTTTTGTAATGAATATGCAAAAAAATAACCTTGTTCGAAGTAAGACACGCCAAAAAATATTATTTATTTGATTAGCGTAAATATAGGCCGTGGATACATACTGCCCTGTTGCTGCGAGCTTGGCCCATGCGGGTATGGCTCGTCGGGTCGTTTGGCTCAGTGCATTGCCTCCTATCAGAGTGTCGTTCGCCATTTTTCTTAAGTCGGGCTAGTTGTGATGGAAATCCCGTAGGTCCGAATGGTGCGGCCATCGCCTTGTTGAAAAATCTTGTTGACAAGAAAACTATTCTAGAATGAAAAGAGAGACAGCCGATAGAGAAATAAAGGATGTTTTGCTTGAGGGCTCCTATGGGGTTCCGCAGTCGGATACCCTAACAGTAATATCGCTTGAGCATTGACACATTCCAGTTGCTCGGGATCTGTTTGCCTTCCATCGTGCCAAGCTTATAGGAGTCTTTGCCAACTATCCCGAGGATTCAATATGGCCCTTCCCAATTCTAGCCCAGCTTTCCTTCAATCGGGTTTCGGGTGTTGAGAGTAAACTTCCTTAGGACCAAGTCTCTGATTCCGAAATATCGGAGATTCGCCCTCCTGTTGTAGTATCTTTCGATTTTCTGCTTCTGGGAGGCCATTCAGACTAGTGAGGCCTCTCGTCTCTTATCGAGCTGTTCGAGGGCCATTGCAATGGCCTCGTGATTGGATTCCTTGCTGGCGTGCCAAAATCTGGCGCTTGGTTCTCCAACCTCTACTGGTATTAGTGCTTCAGCACCATACACTAGAGAGAAAGATGTTTCCCCCGTGCTTGATTTGGGGTCGTACGGTATGCCCACAATACTTCGGGCAACATTTCTCGCCACTTCCTTTTTTCGCTTTCCAATTTTTTCTTCAGGTTTTGAATGATGGTTTTATTCGTGGATTCGGCCTGGCTGTTTGCACACGGATGGTATGGAGTAGAAAGGATTATTTTGATTTTGTTGTCCTCAAGGAACTGTGTCACCTTGCTCCCAATGAATTTCCTCCCGTTGTCGCATGTTATTTCGGACGGGATCTCGAACCGGCATATGACGTGTTCCTATATAAAGTTGATAACTTCCTTCTCTCTTATTTTTTCGAAGGCCTGTTCTTCCACCCATTTCAAAAAGTAATCAGTCATAAACAAAATGAACCGAGATTTACTTGTTGGCAAAGGGCCGACGATGTCCATTCCCCATTTCATAAATGGCCATGGCGATAAGACGGAGTGTAGCTGTTCGCCGGGTTGGTGAATCATGGGGCAAATCTCTGACATTTGTCACATCCTCGGATGAACTCCTTGCGTCTTTTTTCATGCTATCCCAGTAGTAACCTACTTTGATCACCTTCCGAATTAGGGAGTCTGCCCTAGAGTGGTTTTCGCAGGTGCTCTCGTGGATCTCCTGGAGCACATAGTCTGTATCACCTGGTCCTAGGCATACTGCTAGGGGTCCGTCAAACATTCTCCTGTACAGGGCCCTATTTTCATCGAGTGAGAACCGAGCCTCTTTAGTTCACAAGGCCCTCGATTCTTTTGGATTGGCAGGTAGTTCCCGTCCTTCAAATAAACAACGTATATGTTCCTCCAATCCCATGTCAGGCTGGTGGAGTTGACTTCTGGGTGACCTTCCTCGACCACAGATATGATTAATTGGAAAACGACTCCGAGTAGCATATCTTCTTCCTCAGCGTAAGACCCTAGGTTGGCCAGGGCATTGGTCTCGCTGTTCTGCTCTCAGGCACATGGTCTAAGGTCCATCCTTTAAAATGACGCAATGTGAATTGGATCTTATCCAAATACCCCTGCATCCTGTCTTCTCGGACTTCATAGCTCCAATTTACTAGAATTACCATGAGGAGTGAATCACATTTTGCCTCGATGACTTCGGCTCCCAAGCCTTTGGCCAATTCCAAACCTGCAATCATAGCCTCATACTCGGCCTCATTGTTAGTCCGCTTTGCGATTTTTATGGACTGGAGGATTACGTTGCCGATGGGTGGCTTTAGGACTATACCAAGTTCTGATCCTCTAACATTAGTGGCACCGTCCGCGAATAGGGTCCATACCCCAAAGGACATGCCTAATTTAAGTAAAAGCTCCTTTTCTACCTCGAGAACGAGGGATGGAGAAATGTCGGCCACGAAATCCGCCAAGATTTGGGATTTGATGGTCGTCCAAGGTTGATACTCAATATCGTATCCTTTGAGTTCAATGGCCCATTTGGCCAATCGACCCAACAACTCGGGTTTGTGAAGTATGCTCCGGAGAGGGTAAGTTGATAAGACGCAAATACAGTGGCGCTGAAAGTAAAGCTTCAGTTTGTGCGAGGCACTTATCAGTGCGAGGGCCAATTTTTCTAAATGGCGGTACAGGGTTTTGGCGTCCCCCAAGGTTTGGCTTACGTAATACACCAGAAATTGCGTACCTTGCTCTTCACGGACTAAAACACCGCTTACCGCTATTTCGTACACAGCCAGGTACAGGTATAGCATTTCATCGTCTTTGGGTGTGTGCAGCAAAGGTGGGCTAGACAGGTACCATTTCAGTTCTTCTAGGGCATGTTGGCATTCTGGAGTCCATTTAAAGTTTCTCCTTCTTTTAAGCAGGGCGAAGAAGTGATGGCTCTTGTCTGACGATCTTGATATGAACCTTCCAAAGGCTGCGATCTTTCCCTTTAACCATTGGACGGCTTTAACGTTGTTTGTCGCTATGATTTCTTCTATGGCCCTTATTTTATCGGGGTTGATATCGATCCCCCTTTTTGAGACCATGAAGCCCAAAAATTTGCCCGAATCTACCCCGAAGGCACACTTTTTGGGATTGAGCTTTATGTTGTAGCTTCTGAGGTGGTCGAAGGTTTCCTGCAAATGGGTCAGGTGATCCTCTACGCGCAGGGATTTAAATAACATATCGTCAATGTATAGTTCCATCGATTTTCCTATTTGATGCTCAAACATTTTATTAACTAGGCGTTGGCACGTCGATCCTACATTGTTTAGCTCGAAGGGCATCACGTTATAGCAATATGTACCATACTTCATGATGAATGAGGTCTTTTTCCTATCCTCAGGGTTTATTTGAATCTGATTTTACCCTAAGTAAGCATCGACGAAGGTGAGGGTCTCGTGGCCGGCCGTGGCATCAATTAGCGATCGATATTGGGCAGCGGGAAAGAATCTTTGGGGCTTGCTTTGTTTAAATTCTTATCATCTACGTACATTCTTAGCTTATTCACCTTTTTGGCACTACCACTACGTTAGCTAGCCATTCGGGGTACTTTACCTCCTTGATGGATCCAATTTTAAGGAGTTTCTTTACCTTCTCTTTGATGAAGGTATGTTTTACCTCGGACAGTGGTCTCCTCTTTTGCTTCACGGGTTTGAATTTGGGGTCGAAGCTCAGTCAGTGGGAGGTTATTTTCGGTGGGACCTATCATATCTAGGTGGGACCACGCAAAAGAGTCGATATTATTACTAAGAAATTGAATAAATCATGTCCTGAGTTCGGGGGTCAACCCCGTTCCTAGGTATACCTTGCGATCCGGGAGGTTATCGATTAGAGCGGCCTGCTCCAATTCTTTGATCGTCGATTTGGTTGCATCTGCTTCTTCGGGGGTGACGAAGGTTCGGGGGCAAAGAAATCTTCCTCGCCTTTTCCAAGGGTCTGCATGCTTTTTTCCTTACTTGAGCCCGAGTGTATGGGGGTTGGCGCCTCATGGTGGACCGCAAACATTTCCCTTGTTTCCCGATGTTCTCCATGTATTGTCATAATGCCATTTTTTGTGGGGAATCTCACCACCTGGTGCAAGGTCGAAGGCACTGCCCTCATATTGTGTATCCAAGGTGTACCGAGCAAAGTGCTACACCTCATATTGCCATCGATGACCTGAAATTTGGTGCTTTGGGTTGTGCCAGATGTGTTGATTGGGAGGGTGATTTCTCCTTTCATTTCTTCCCCGGTCATGTTAAAACCGTGGAGGATTCAAGGAATGGGGTTAATTTGACTGAGCAACCCCAGCTGTTCTATTACTTCTGACCTGATTATGTTGGTCGAGTTGCCCGAGTCCACAAGCATGCGTTTTATCCTCGTGTTGTTCAAGAGAAATGAGATTACCAGCGCGTCTTTATGCGGTTCCCCTATTGCCTCGAGGTCCTCAACGGTGAATATGAGAGTTTCTTCGGGCAAGTGCTTTCGGGTCGATCCTTTTGTAGTGGATGTTTTTGTTCACTTGGACATGGGGCCTCGGAGATCGTTAGCCCCTCCGATAATCATCTGGATACCATATTGGGAAGCCTTCCTCGGATTGAACCTGGGGTGCATCGGACTCTAGTTTGATCGGGTCCACCTCTCTGTCGCTTTTGAGATCTCTGCTTCCCATTTCACTAATCGGGCAGGGTATCCAGTCCTGAAAGCAGAGATCTCAGGCAAGAAGAAATGTGAAAGATATCGTACGTTCGAATGACAAAACTATCAAGAAAATAATTATTATTATTTTTAGCCCCACGGTGGGCGCCAAACTGTTTACCGTAAAAATGGTAACAATAATTAAATTTATAAATGGGATTCTAAAAATACGTTATCTATTCCCGAGCTAGTTTATTAGGGTAGTTAGTGCTAAAGTGTAAGATAAAATGATAAAAATCAAGTTAAGCAAAGCAGTAATCGAACCAGTAAGGGACTGTTGCCCAGGCATAAAGCCAACCAGTAGATACCTCGGGGCCGAGGTTTAAGCCTATCTGGGGCTATCGAGGGTAGTCCGGAAGGGGATAACAGGTAAAAATATAGCTAAGAAAGGCTTTATATCACCAATATTGAACAAAGTAACGAAGAACAAATGAGAAAACGATAAAGTGCTAAAGCGACCTCGAGGCTGATAAAGATAGACAATTTAGAAGAAAGAGAGAGAGTATTGCATTTGTGGAGAAGTGGAGCAACATCAGTCCCCCTTACAGAGAGGTGGGGATCCTCTTTATATAGGCAAGGGATTCCTTACAATATAAAACGTGTTAAATAGCGATAGTATAGAGATAGCTTGGCTAGATTTAACACCTCAGAGTAGATCTCAGGTAGGCCGACCCTATCAGGTCGAATCGCGTGCCTTGGGGGCCTCCCCCTTGCTCGTTGTGGTCCACTGCAATAATTGGAGAAAAATCAACTCTTAGGCGAACCTCGAGGATGGGCTCCGGCCTTGGCTCCGAACTCCGAGGGTTATTACTGTGAAATGATATTTCGATGGAGAATTTGGGCTCCCGGATTCACCGGACACAAATCCCAATTTATTAATCGGAAGATCAGTTTGTTAAAAGTTTCGAGGGAGGTGTTGTGGATATGTTTGGAGGCTAGAGGTGTACATGTTGGATATGTAAGGTTGATTAAGGACATGTATGATAGAGTAAAGACTCGAATGAGGACGGTGGGTGGGGACTCAAATCATTTTTCGATTATGATGGAGTTGCATCAGGGGTCGGCACTCAACCTTTTTTTGTTTGCTCTGGTGATGGATGCACTGACGTGCCACGTCCAAGGGGAGGTGCCGTGGTGCATGCTATTTGCACATGATATTGTATTGATTGACGAAATGTGAGAAGGTGTGAACACACAATTAGAGGTATGTAGGCAGACCCTGGAATCTAACGGTTTCAAGTTGAGCAGGACCAAGACAGAAAACTTGGAGTGTAAGTTCAGTGGCGAGGCTCAAAGAGGAGAAGGTGAGTTGAGGCTGGGTCGTAGGTTATCATAGGAGAGAGAGTTTTAAGTACCTTGGGTCTATTATTTATGGGGATGGGAAGATTGATGAATATGTCACACATTGTATTGGGGCGGGATGGATGAAATGGAGACTCGCTTCCGGTGTTTTGTATGATAAGAAGGAGTCACTGAAACTTAAGGGTAAGTTTTACAGAGTAGTGGCCAAATCAACAATGTTGTATGGGACTGAATGTTGGACAGTCAAGATCGCTCGTGTATGGAAGATGAAGGTAGCAAAGATGAGGATGTTGAGATGGATGTGCGGGCACACTAGGTTAGATAGGAACAAAAATAAGGTTATTCGCAATAAGGTGGTATGGCCTTTATTGAGGACAAGATGCGTGAAGCGATGATCACTTCCAACTCGACGCTACACCAAGGTAGGAAGAGCGGGTTGCAATAGCTTTTACCTGATTTAGGGCCGGGATCGATTTCCACAGGGAGCTAGAAATGGAGTTGGAATATATATCTAGCCTAGAAATGTGCATTTGCTTCAAATATCGCTTCAAACATTTTTGATTTTTTATTTTATAACTACTTTTATAAAACTAATAATTAACACTAAATTATGCTACGAGAATATTGCTAAGTTGTATGTTATGGGAAGAAAGGCACTAAGGTCGTGACACTAGGTGGCTAATTAACGGGTAGATGTTACTAAGGTTAGATTGCCATATTTGGGGCTTGTGCTATAACCGTTGCCCAATTGTACCCACTCTCACACCTCTCGGTAGAGAGAGTGATTTTGCCCAATTGACTCTCTCGAGACCAATTGGGTAGGCCAATTAGATCAAGCAACTAGGGTTCAAGTAGGGTGATTACTCTCTCGAGATTTAACCCGTTAATTGGGAGTTCGAGTTTCCCCAAGAGCAAGGTGGGAATTTCTTAGAGGGAAGGATGTTGATGGTCTATTTGGAAACAGTCTCTCTATCCTAGGATAGGGGTAAAGTCTGTATACACACTACCCTCCCCAGAGCTCACTATGTGGGATTATACTGGGTTGTTGTTGGTGTTGTTGTTTTGGGACCATCATTTCACATGAGTCTATCCCAATTCCTTGTTGGGTCAATTTTTGGGTCATAAACTCTCTTTCTCAAGAAGAGTCAAACCCATAAATCTTGAATCAGTGTTTGCAACCACCAATTCTTAAATAAAAACATAAAATCAACCCAAATAGCAAACACCCATAATCAATCTAACCCTAGATGGCAACACCCATCAATTACCCACACTAGGGTTGAGCCACAACCCTAGCTAATGGCTTTAGCTACACATGCTTGTAGAAGAAAATGAAGAAATAGATGAAGAACTAAGCATATTAATTAATTACTAAAAAGAAATGACAAGAATCTATCGTAAAGTTAAAGCTAAAGTGCCAAAAATGGCTACAAAACCAAGTCTCACGAGCGCAGCTAAGTTTGGAATAATTTTTTCTGACCTAAAAATGGTAAAATGTTCTATTTATACTAGGCTGAAAAAACTAGACAAAAATATGCGGGCCGCACAAAATAGACCGCAGCCGCACTAGCTCTTGGAATTCATATTTCTGCTTCTCTGAACTTGAGAACCACAGACCGCGTGGAAGTGTACCGCGGCCGCAGAGGGAGTTGGCGCGGTCCGCACATTATTAACCGCAGACCACATGGCTAACCCTGGAAGTCTTTATCTCTCTGAATATCTGCTCCGCGGACCGCACCAAAAGGTAGTGCGGCCGCAAAGTAACCACGGCAGACCACGCAACGAGTACCGCAGCCGCGTAGCCTTAAGACCAAACTAGCTAAGTCTCTGAACCTCATGTCTGCGGACCGCACAAAAGAGTAGTGCGGCCGCGGTGCCTGATCGCGGACCGCGAGAAATGTATCTGGGTCGCATAGCCTTTAGCCTAATTATACCAACTCTCTGAATCCCCTAGTGCGGCCGCATTCACTTTTGCGCCGTATGCACTAGGTTCTATTTTCCTTAGATCTATGGGTGTTTGATACTTGAGTAGGTTTCACTCCTTTTCGAGCTGATCTTTGATATTTCGTCACTCTGTCGATCAAACCTGCAATCAAGCACAACCTGTAAGCATTTTGGGACTATTTTGTAGCAATTTATAATCAACGCATAGGCAAGTAGGGGCATAAAACACGTTAAAATCCTAACTTATCAAATGCGACTTAGGTGGTTTGGTCATGTGATGAGGAGGAGCACAGACGCAACGGTGAAGAGGGTGAGAGGTTGACACTAAAAGGCCTACGGAGAGGTTGAGGTATGCCAAAGAAGAGGTGGGGAGAGGTGATTAGGCAAAGCATAGCACAGCTTCAGCCGACCGAGGACATGACCCTTGATAGGAAGGTATTGAGGTCGAGGAATAGGGTAGTAGAGTAGGTTCATAACAGTATTATTGGCACCCAGTTTCGCTTTCTATTGGTAGTAGGTTTTTGTGACTAGCCTTTGTTTTCTTTCATTTTCGATCACCTTACTATCTTGTTATTTTTATACTGTTATATATAGATTTTTGGTACTGTCCTTTCTTGTCTATATTTTTATTAAAATGTGGTGCTTATGCTTTCCTGAGCCGAGTGTCTATTAGAAACAGTCTCTTTATCCTCACAAGGTAGGGGTAAGGTGTGCGTTCACAATAATCTCCCAAGACCCTACTGTATGGGATAATAGTGGGTATGTTATTGTTGTTAAAAGTGGTAGTTGGGAAGCAAAACCCTCTTTGATTATGAAAATTAAGATTAATAAAATAAAATAAAAGTCAAGGAAGAATACCCGAATCATAGTCCATAAATAATTTTTACTAGCTCAGATAAAGTGCTAATGTCTCGATTTCGAGGATTGTCCGAGATATATATATCTGTAAAGGCATTTAGACAATATTAGGTTAAAATTTTAAAAGTATACATTTTGTTATAAAATAAAGACTGTAAAGTAAAGACAAGTAAATAGAGAAACTGATATATTATTCGAATTCAAAATGATGTATATAATGAACTGAAATCTCTTCTATTTATAGAATAAAAGAAGCTGCTACTGCAAGCTGTTGTGTAAGCTTCTACTGCAAGCTGCTGTGTAAGCTACAACAAGTTGTTGTGTTATCTACTACAAGCTGCTGCGTAAGCTGCTACTATACCAGGTATGGATAATCTTCTACCGGAAGTAATATTTATCCATAATGGAGTACTGAAAGGATAATCTCATTATACCCGGTATGGATAATCTTCTACCGGTGGTAGTGTTTATCCATAACGGAGTATCGAAAGGATAAACTTATTATACCCGGTATGAATAATCTTCTACCGAAAGTAATATTTATCCATAACTGGATACCGAAGTAATGAGCTTCTTCAGGAGGCTTATTTCCAATAAAGTAAGTACTAAATAGATAAACATATTTACAGCGGAGCCATTTATGGATAAACTTCTTCGGGAAGTTTATTTACAATGGAGTATCAAATGAACATCCATAATATAATATATTTATAACACTCCCCCTTGGATGTTCATTAAAAGATAATGTGCTTCATTAAAAACTTACTAGGAAAAACTATGTGGGAAAAAATCCTAGTGAAGGAAAAAGAGTACACTTATTTAGTAATACGCATTGCTAGGTACCTCATTAAAAACCTTATAAGGAAAACCCCATGGGAAAAAACCTTAGTAAGGAAAAAAGAGTGCATCGCGTATTTTACTCCTACTGATTAAAACCTTGTTTCAAATATTTGAGTCTCTGCATTCTAATCTTGTATACCATCTTCTCAAAAGTTGAAGTTGGCAAAGATTTAGTGAATAAATCTTTTGGATTATCACTTGAATGGATTAGTTGCACATCAATGTCACCATTTTTCTGATGGTCATGTGTGTAAAATAATTTTGGTGAAATGTGCTTCGTTCTGTCTCCTTTTATAAATCCTCCCTTCAATTGAGCTATACACGCATCATTGTCTTCGTATAAAATTGTGGGTCTTTTCTCACATTCCAAACCATATTTTTCTCGAATAAAATGAATTATTGATCTCAACCACACACATTCTCTACTTGCTTCATGAATAGCTATTATCTCAGCATGATTTGAAGAAGTAGCAATAATAGATTGCTTTGTGGAGCGTCATGATATGACAGTACCTCCATATGTAAATATGTACCCAGTTTGAGATCGAGCTTTATGGGGATCAGATAAATAACCTGCATCTGTATAACCAACAAAATCTGCACTATCTTTGTTAGCATAAAACAAACTCATATCAAGAGTTCCCTTTAAATATCGCAGTATATGCTTAATCCCATTCCAATGTCTTCGTGTAGGAAAAGAGCTGTATCTTGATAGTAAATTAACAGAAAATGTTATGTCAGGACTTGTAGCATTAGCAAGATACATTAGTGCACCAATTGCACTGAGATAGGGTACTTCGGGACCAAGGAGTTCCTCATCCTCTTCTGGAGGTCGGAACAACTCCTTATTCACTTCAAGTGATCGAACAACCATTGGTGTACACAGTGGGTGCGCTTTGTCCATGTAAAAGCATTTTAAGATCCTTTCTGTATATGCAGATTGATGGATAAAGATCCCGTCTGCTAAATGTTCAATTTGCAGACCAAGACAAAGTTTTTTCTTTCCAAGATCTTTCATCTCAAATTCTTTCTTAAGATATTCAATTGCCTTTTGGAGATCTTCTGAAGTTCCAACAAGATTTATATCATCAACATAAACAGCAAGTATAACAAATTCTGATGTCATTTTCTTAATAAAAATACATGGACAAATAACATCATTTATGTAACCTTCTTTTAACAAATATTCACTAAGGCTATTATACCACATGCGCCCAGACTACTTTAAACCATACAAAGATCTTTGTAATCCAATTGAATACATTTCCTTAGATTTTGAATTTGCTTCAGGCATTTTAAATCCTTCAGGGATTTTCATATAAATTTCATTATCAAGTGAACCGTACAAATAAGCTGTAACTACATCCATTAGATGTATTTCAAGCTTTTCGTGTAGTTTTAAACTGATGAGATATCGAAATGTTATGGCATCCATAACAGGTGAATATGTTTCATCAAAATCGACTCCGTGTCATTGTGAGAATCCTTGTGCAGCAAGGCGAGCTTTGTATCTTTCAACTTCATTTTTATCATTTCTTTTTCGCACAAAAACCCATTTATGACTAACTAGTTTTATACCAGCAGGTGTTTGGACTACTGGTCCAAAGACCTCTCTTTTAGCAAGTGACTTTAATTCTGATTGAATTGTCTCTTGCCATTTTGGCCAATCAGATCTTTGTCGACATTCTTCGACAGATCGAGGTTCAAGATCCTCACTATCTTGCATAATATCAAGTGCAACATTATATGCAAAAATATTATCCACCACTATTTCAGAATGATTTAAATTAATCCCATCACCGGTCGAACTTATTAAAAGTTCCTCACTCACATCAGCTTCGGGTTCATTGATTTCTTCAGGAATCTCAAAATTAATCAGATTTTGGGTCTCTTCAGGAGATCCCTTCATAGTATCGTTTTGATCATTTGTCGATTTTCTTTTTCAAGGATTTCGATCCTTAGAACCCAAAGGCCTACCATGCTTCAGGCGTGTTTTAGGTTCACTAGCTCTCATGCTAGTAGATAGTGCTACTGGGACATCAATTCGGATAGGCACATTTTCTGTAGGGATATGTGACTCAGTTATCCTTTTCAAGTCAGTAAATGCATCTGGCATTTGATTTGCTATATTCTGTAAATGGATGATCTTCTGGACCTCCGGATTACATATAGTGGTACATGGATCAAAGTGAGATAATGATGAAACTTTCCACACAATTTCTCTTTTGATTTCTTTTTTCTCTCCTCCTAATTGTGGGGAATTTGTTTCATCAAACCGACAATCTACAAATCGAGCAGTAAATAAATCTCCTGTCAATGGTTCAAGATAGCGAGTAATAGAGGGTAATTCAAACCCAACATATATCCCTATCCTTCTCTGTGGTCCCATCTTACTCCGTTGTGATGGTGCTACTGGCATATATACAGGACATCCGAAAATTCGTAGATGGGCAATATTTGGTTCATGACCAAAAACTAATTGTGACGGAGAATATTTATTATAATGTGTCGGTCTAAGACAGATAAGTGATGATGCATGCAAGATAGCATGACCCCAAACAGTAGTGGATAATTTTATTTTCATAAGTAGTGATCTTGCTATCAATTGTAGGCGTTTAATAAATGACTCTACAAGGCCATTTTGAGTATGAACATAAACTACAGGATGTTCAACTTTTATCCCAACTAATAGACAATAACCATCAAAAGCTTGAGATGAGGATTCTCCAGCATTATCAAGGCGAATCGCCTTTATAGGATAATCTGGGAATTGTACCCTTAATCGAATTATTTGGGCTAATAGCTTTTCAAACGCCAGGTTGCGTGATGATAGTAGGCACACATGAGACTATCTTGAAGATGTATCTAATAGGACCATAAAATATCTAAACAACCCACTTGGTGGGTGAATAGGCCCACATATATCCCCATGTATACGCTCTAAAGATGCAGGGGATTCAATGTCAACCTTCATTGGCGATGGTCTAGTGATCATTTTGCCTTGATAACAAGCATCACAAGAAAATTCGTCATCTGTAAGAATCTTCAGGTTCTTTAATGGATGCCCACTCGAATTTTCAGTAATTCATCTCATCATTATTGATCCAGGATGGCCCAAACGGCCATGCCAAAGCACAAAAGTATTTGAATTCGCAAACTTCTGGTTTACGATAGAGTGTGCTTCAACTGTACGAATTTTTGAATAGTATAAGCCAGAAGATAAAGTTGGAAACCTTTCTACAATGCATTCCTGGCCAGAAATATTCTTTGTAATACAAAGATATTCCATGTTCATATCATCTATTGTCTCAACATGATACCCACTTCGGCGGATATCTATAAAACTCAACAAGTTTCTTCGGGACTTGGAAGAGAACAATGCATTGTCTATAATAAGTTTTGTTCCCTTAGACATAAATATAATGGCTCTTCTGGAGCCTTCAATCAAACTTATATTACCATAAATTGTTGAAACATTTGCCTTTTCCTTATGCAAATAAGAAAAATATTTTCGATCCTTGAATATGGCATGAGTTGTTCCACTATCAATAACACAAATATCTTCATGATTTGTCTTTGATCCAAACATAATTTGAAAATTATCCATATTCTTCAAAATTACATAAATAAAATATATATTATAAAAAACATCATTATCAAAGCATAACTTTTATTTATGTACAACTATTAAATAACCATACTATCTTTCACAATCAACAAAAATTAAAATATTTACATTTCTACAGATTCACTGCCGATTACATGACTTGTTTCTCCTTCTGGGAGTGCAAAGTAATCAGCTACATCTAAATGCATGAAGTTTAAATTATCTTCAGAAATAAAATTTGCTTCAGTATTTTTCTCTGTCTTCTTCGGGGAGGCTTGATAAAGCTCAACCAGGTGCTTTGGCATATGACAGGCACATGACCAGTGCCATTTTCCTCCACATCTGTAGCAAGCATTTTCTGCATTTGGTGTTTGCACCGTGTCATGCTTTTGTTCCTTTCTTTTCCACTGCTGGTGGTGAGAAGGGTTCTTTGGTGCATTATTATTACCTTGATTAGAGTTTCTTACCCGACCACGGCCATGACCACGACTGGGGCCACGACCTCTTCCATGTTTAGCTTGGTGGAAGTTCGTCTCATTCACTTCAGGGAATGGACAAGAACCAGTAGGTCAGCTTTCATGATTTTTTATTATGTTGCTCGGCTACAAGAAGATGTGAGATAAGTTCAGAATACTTTTTAAATCCCATCTCTCGATATTGCTGCTGCATGAGCATATTCGAGGCATGAAAAGTGGTGAAAGTTTTCTCCAACATATCATGATCAGTAATATTATCACCACATAATTTCAATTGGGAAATAATTCTGAACATAGCAAAATTATTCTTACTGATAGATTTAAAATTTTGTAGCCTTAGATGAGTCCAATCATATCGTGCATGTGGAAGAACGACCATCTTCAGGTGGTCATATCTATCTTTCAAATTATTCCACAGTATGACTGGATCTTTAACAGTAAGATATTCCATTTTCAGGCCCTCATCAAAGTGATGGCTTAGGAATATCACTGCTTCGGCACAGTCATGGTTTGATGTCTCTTTGATGGTGTCTGCTAAACCCATCGCATCAAGATAAATTCCAGCATCAAGCACCCAAGACATGTAGTTTTTGCCCGGTATATCCAGGGCTATAAAATTCAAGTTTAGAAAGATTTGATATTATTTAGAAAAAGAAAGTTCATACCTCAGTACTCTCAAAGTATTTGCTCGAGATGGCAGAGTCTCATGCTGATAACGTATTATAAAATAAAGACTGTAAAGTAAAGACAAGTAAAGAGAGAAACTGATATATTATTCGAATTCAAACGGATGTATATAATGAATTGAAATCTCTTCTATTTATAGAATAAAGGAAGTTGCTACTGCAAGCTGCTGTGTAAGCTGCTACTGCAAGCTGCTGTGTAAGCTTCTACAAGCTGCTACTATACCAGGTATGGATAATCTTCTATCGGAAGTAATGTTTATCTGTAATGGAGTATTGAAAGGATAAGCTCATTATACCCGATATGGATAATCTTCTACCGAGGTAATGATTATCTATAACGGAGTATCGAAAGGATAAGCTTATTATACCCGGTAGGATAATCTTCTACCGAAAGTAATATTTATCCATAACCGGATACCGAAGTAATAAACTTCTTCAGGAGGCTTATTTTCAATAGAGTACTAAATAGATAAACATATTTAAGGCGGAGCCCTATATGGATAAACTTTTTCAGGAAATTTATTTACAGCGGAGTATTAAATGCACATCCATAATATAATATATTTATAACACATTTGAATTTAAAGTCTTTCAAAAGAGTTTTTCAAATTTTAGCAAGAACTGTCCTTCAATCATTTCCGCTTCTTAAATCTTCTTTTCTTTTCCCTTTATGCTAAAGCTTACTCTCACGGTCTCAAATTATCTATCATGTTTCTCTTTTACATGTCCCTTAAAAAAATATTAACTAGGATATGTTTTGATTGTTTTATCCTTATTTATGTTTTAAAATATAAAGGGTGTTTGGCTACGCTTATAAGCTGGTCAAACTGGCTTATAAACACCTTTTGACTTATCTACATATTTAGTAAACACCCAAATTGCTTGTAAGTGGTCAACCCTAACTTATGGCTTTTCAGCTTATAATTTACTTTTAGTTTGACCAAGATTTTTACTAGTTTATCTTTAATAATATTTTTTAATTCACAAAATTTTTCCAAAATAGATTTCCTAACTTCTCTTCATTGCATATTCGTTGTTCATTCTTTTCATTACAAAGAAACTTTTTAATTCATAATACTTTATAAAGTTTTTAAAGATATTTTAGTCATTTTATGAAAGAACAACTTATCAACACTTTTCTATCAAATACATCAACTGTTTATTATCAGTTTCAGCACGTCTATCCAAATACCTAAATACTTATTTAAAAATTTAATTTCAACACTTAAAAATACTTTTAAGCACTTCAAGCGTATCAGCTATTTACAATCAGCTAATTTAAAGTCCAAACTAGCTCATTATGTCTCTTTATTTAATATTTAGTCATAATTGAGGTATTTGTAGTCTTCAAGGATAATTATTACTAAGGGTAAAAAGGAAAAAAATAATGAATGTTGTCTTGAATTTTTAATATGACAAACAATTTGAGACAGCTATTTTTAGTAATCACGGCTGATAATATGAGACAGAGAGAGTACTTGACTAAACAAATTTGAAGAAGAATTTTGCATATATTTTTCTAAATTTAGCAAAAGCTTTTCTTCAAACAAAGGCCAAGATAAAATCTTTTTAGTAGTCTTTTTTTCCAAAATAATAATTTCTTGCATTTGGTTGGCAAAAAAAATTCTTCAAAGAATAAAAAGTCATCTTTTAGTTTTACAAAAAGTGTTCCTTGAAAATTTGTTTTTTGCGAAAACAAAAACAAATTGTTTTGAAAACATCTAAAAAAGATCTGGGTAATTAGTAAAATCACACAAGTATCATTGTATAACTTGTAAAGTAAGATGTCCCTCACATTAACTTTTTACCCAAATATGCATGTTGGCTGACTTTTTTTACTAATGTATAGTTATTGTAAAAATTTCAAAAAATATACAAAACATATATGTGAAATGCAATTACATATATTCTAAGTTAGCAGAGGTAACGCACGGTGTGAAAGATCTCATTAGCTTAAATTGAATTTTATATCGCAATATTTCTATATATTGTGAAGTAGCACGAGAATCGCATTTATTGAACGCTGCGATTTACAAATAGCATTGACCCATGCGACTTCGTATTCTATCAAATACGACTTATAATTCACATTCCTGTGCGACTTATAAATCATATTTTTCTAAACCGCCTTATAGAAGTGGGACATACAAACAAAATTATAAATCGCCTTCAGTTAATACTACTTATGATCACTATTTTTGTTAATTCGTTAATCCTAATTATTAATTGCTCTTTTAATAAACGATAGCTCGGTGCAGTAAGTTTTCGCTATATGCGAGTCCGGAAAAGGACGAGATAAGGCTGTGTTGTATGCCTTACCTGCATTTTTTGCTAGGCTTGAACCCGTAAATCGTACTGTTAATGTGTATAAATCGCATTGGCCATTGTGATTTATTAAGTACGACTTACAAACAAACCGCAAATCCCTGTGCTATATACAGAAGTTTGTCTCAAACTACTGACTCGTCAACCATTTGGCTCTGAGTGCAGAAAGGTACGGAATTGAAGATGGGTCACCGAGTATCCCGCCGGCTGACCGCCGTCTGCCTCTCTCTTCTCTTCTTCGTCTCGTCAACACACTCCTTCTATCTCCCCGGTGTTGCTCCTCGCGATTTTCAAACTGTACGATCTAAACTACTTCTATCCTTAGTTTTTTTTTCTTTTTTGTTTTTCAACTGTATTTATCAAGATAGGATTTTTGGATCACATAGTAATATGATTGATCGTTTCTTAAATAATTGAAGCTTATTTTAGCTTTCCGTATTCAGTAATTTCTGATGTCTCCTATTTTACTGAGTTCATGTGACTGATAAATGATTGGATCTATGGTTTTTGACTGAGTGTTTTAAGTTTTGTGAAATGGGTTGCTGTTGCCTGTATGATCTGATGTTTAGGGTAATTAAAAATATTTGATTTGCTTGATGGATGTGATCATTTTCTTTCTCTTTGTTGATAGACTAAGTCTAACTTAGTCAACTGTGGTAGACTCACCAGAGAAATGTAGTACTCTGTCTGTCCCTGCGCAGCCAGGATTTTAGAAATTCAAAATATAAAGGAATGAACACGCGCAGAAGCCAAGGGGATTCAAGTATAGTATCTATACATAAAAAAAATTGACCTATATACACAATATACTTTTCCGTCAAAGTGGTGTCAATTGACTTCACTTGGACAAGGGTAGCTCCACCCCTGCCAAAAGAATGGATAGTACCAAACAACTTCGGATAAAGGGAGTATACGTCAAAGTTCCAAAAACATTTTTCAACGAGAAAGAAACCATGAAGGTCTTCCTATTTAAGAGATCACTCGAAGTGTTGCTTTCCCAACTGAGCGTGATTTTGCTTGAAGTCACCAGGTGTTTATCTGTTAGGTTTAGCAGACCTCTTGGACTAGTTGCTGGATAGAATCCATTAGAAAAGAGAACTAATTGAATAAATCGGTGTTTGGGTGTCACATTTTGCTATATATGTTTATATCTGTTGCTTTTGATTGTTCCCCTTGTTAAAAGAGATTGTGTTCCCTAGAGCTTCCTCAGTCTCTAGTGTAATTGTTTCTAACAACTTCCTTTTCTATGTCCCTCTTCTTCTTTAACAGGGTGATCCACTTTCTGTTAAAGTGAACAAGCTGTCATCTACCAAGACACAACTTCCCTATGACTATTACTACTTGAAGTACTGCAAACCTAGCAAAATTTTGAATAGTGCGGAGAATTTGGGGGAGGTTCTCCGAGGGGACCGCATAGAGAATTCAGTTTATACTGTAAGGATATACGCTTTTATAGTCTAGTGATGGCTTTAGGTTCTTATGTGTGCACTCGCTAACTGGATCTCTATTTTAATCATCTGTTCACAGTTCCAAATGAGACAAGAACAGTCATGCCAAGTGGTGTGTCGGCAAAAACTTGATGCTGAATCTGCAAAGAACTTCAAGGAAAAGATTGATGATGAATACAGAGTCAATATGTAAGAGTAAATATTTTCCAGCATTGTCCCCTTTATATTTTGTTCACTCCTGCCATGTGTGATACTTCTGTTCATGTTTTTTTGCGTGAAATGAAAATTTAATATTAATCACATGGTGTTGCAGGATTTTGGATAACCTTCCTGTTGCTGTTCGTAGACAAAGGCGGGATGGAATTCAGTCAACTACTTATGAGCATGGTTTCCGCGTTGGTTTCAAGGGGAATTATGCTGGGGTTAGTGCTGTCTCTGCATTGTCAGATATGATAGCGTAATCCTCTCAAATTAATATAAATGTTTATGCATTCCATTTGCTTCTATCAGAACAAAGAGGAGAGATATTTCATAAACAACCACTTAAGCTTTCAAGTCATGTACCACAAGGATCCTGAAACTGATACTGCTCGTATTGTTGGATTTGAAGTCACTCCAAACAGGTTTAAAGGCTTAACACCTATGACTTCTGAATCTATTTTAATTCCTCTCATCCCAGGGGGCGGGGGGTTGTCACTCTAGCCTATCTGTTATCTTCTGATAATTTTGTTAACAGCATTAATCACGAATACAAAGAGTGGAATGACAAGAACCCTCAAGTGTCAACATGCAACGAGAATACAAAAAAATTGATACAAGGCAGCGCTATTCCCCAGGAAGTAGATACAGATAAGGAGGTTATATTCACTTATGATGTTTCTTTCAAGGTATTCTCGTGTTGAATCCTTAATTCCTTGTTCTTCCTGCTTCATGCTTCAAGATATTCTTCATTGGTTCTCTGATATCTTATTCACTATTATCTATTTTTCTCCAGGAAAGCAATGTAAAGTGGGCTTCTCGTTGGGATACATACCTTCTCATGAATGATGATCAGATTCATTGGTTTTCCATCATAAATTCTCTTATGATTGTTCTCTTCCTGTCTGGTATGGTTGCCATGATCATGATGAGAACTTTGTACAGAGATATTGCGAACTATAATCAATTGGAAACTCAAGATGAAGCTCAAGAAGAAACAGGATGGAAGCTCGTTCATGGAGATGTTTTCCGTCCTCCAATTAATTCTGGATTACTGTGTGTTTATGTCGGGACTGGTGTCCAAATACTTGCAATGACACTAGTCACAATGATCTTTGCTCTGCTAGGTTTCTTGTCACCTTCCAACCGCGGTGGACTAATGACTGCCACGGTTCTGTTATGGGTTTTCATGGGCTTGTTGGCTGGGTATACTTCTGCACGTCTATACAAAATGTTCAAGGGAACAGAGTGGAAAAGGATTACCTTGAAAACTGCTTTCATGTTCCCTGGTATACTTTTTGCTATCTTCTTCGTATTGAATGCTCTCATCTGGGAAGAGCGATCTTCTGGAGCAGTGCCATTTGGAACCATGTTTGCTCTTGTTTGCTTATGGTTTGGAATCTCGGTCCCCTTAGTGTTTGTTGGAAGCTATCTTGGATATAAAAAGCCTGCCATTGAAGACCCTATTAAGACGAACAAAATCCCAAGGCAAATACCAGAGCAAGCATGGTACATGAGACCAGCTTTTTCTATACTTATTGGGGGCATTCTCCCATTTGGAGCTGTTTTCATTGAGCTGTTCTTCATCTTGACCTCCATATGGCTGAACCAGTACTACTACATCTTTGGTTTCCTTTTCATCGTTTTTCTGATCTTGATAATCACATGTGCGGAGATAGCCGTCGTGCTCTGTTACTTCCAGTTGTGCAGTGAAGACTATCATTGGTGGTGGAGAGCTTATCTGACTGCTGGATCCTCTGCTTTATACCTGTTCCTCTACTCCATCTTCTATTTCTTTACCAAGTTGGAAATCACAAAGTTGGTTTCAGCGATCTTGTATTTTGGCTATATGTTGATTGCATCATATGCCTTCTTTGTGTTAACTGGAACAATTGGATTCTATGCTTGCTTCTGGTTTGTTCGGAAGATCTACTCCTCGGTGAAGATCGACTGATCACAAGGGAGCCTCATAATATGTTGTTATTGTAGTGAAATGACCTAGGTTCTTATGCGCCAAGACTCAGTAAGAGGTAGAAAATTTTCTTGATTCAAAGAACAAGGGCTAAAAAGAGGAAGTTTCCAGGCTGATGACAATTCAGTTTTCTGGTACTCTAGCATAGGTTTAGTCTGTATCATGTCATCATATTTTTCGTTTAAATGGGTGCCCTGCACTCTTGATTGTACTATCTAGCTATACGATTCGGTGAAATATGATAAAATTTTATTCGTCCGGAAATCTTATGATGATGACATGAATTAGTGAGAGCTTTTCTTAATTTGGAATATAGGGGCTCTAATTGAGCTTGGAGCCTTTTTGGTATAGAAGTCTCTTTATATATGAAACAGTGGAACATATAACAAGAAGTTTTAGTAAAAATTGCACGCGGCGGCGTATTTGGTCGCCCCTATTTAACCTATACCCTTTTTTTTGAAAACTTTAAACTTGTACCTACTTTCTAAACAATTTCAGCTCATTTCTCCTCCTCCTTCGTTTTCTTCTTCTTTTTTTCCAGTACTGTGGTACTGTCCCTTGTGGAGATCCTTAGCTCCTCTACCAAAAACCCCTGGTACTCTTTCCCCATTTCTGCATGCATTATGATCTAAATTAAAAAGCAAAAATGGAAGAAACTGAAGTATTGCGTTTTAGTGTTCCAAAAGTTGAAAGTTGCTTAGAAAATAATGGGCTTCGTTTTCATTGACTGCGAACGAGGTGCTTAATCTCTATAAACACTACAGACGATGTGCTTAATCTCAATAAACACTACAGACGATGATATTGATTCTAACTTCCAATTTACGTACTCATTCCCCCAACTTGCCGGTTAGGGATGGCAAAGGGGCTGTGCGGGTACGGGGCGGGTTTAAACACATGCGGGGCGGATCGAAATAAAAAGATAAAAACTATGCGAGTGCGGTGCGGGTGCGGGTTTTAAAAATTCATTAAAGAAAGAAACTCAATTTTCTACCATAATGAAGATGAAACCCATACCGATGGCAATTGGGTCTAAGCTAAGTAAACTTCTAACTAGGGCTGCTTATCTGGCGGATTGGGCGGCTTTTTACTCTTAACGGTTTGGCTTAACGGTTATCAGCTTTTAAATGTATTAATCTGTTAGCCACCCGATAAGATATCGGGCGGATTGATATCGGTTTAGCTCTTATCGGACGGTTATCGGGCGGTTTATCGGCCTAACATACATATTCACTAAATATCTCCCATTCTCCCCATCTTAGAAATAATGAATTACCATAAAAAAAATAACATTTCAGAGGTAATATGATGCATTCAATTTGCTTTGCCAGAGATAATAGATTTGAATGAATATTAGATTACTTCAACAGAGATTTACTCATAAACCATGCATCACCAAAAATACAGCTTATTCTTCTTCCAGCCAAAGACCAAAAGGCTAGTAGTAGTAAGATGACTAATTGAAGAAAAACCAAAATGAAAGTATGAAAAGAGAGAATATAGTACTTCATCCATATACAAACACTAAAAAGGTTTTGGCAGCAGCTGTTTGCATATATACACACCAAAAAAGGATCAAGAACAAAACATTAAAGAGACAAACTTCGTAACCAATCCAATAGTTCAACATTCAAGACCACTTCTACGGAAACAAAACTTTGCGCTAAACATTCAAGACCACTTCTACATAGACAAAACTTTGCGCCCAACCATTTAACAAAAATCACTTCCATTCCGTGCCGAAAAAGTACTTAATACTACTACAAAATCCCATAAAAAGTTTGATAAGAGAATAGGCAAAATGTTAATATATATAAATAAAAATAAATTTTATATATATATATTCTTAACGGGTTAATGGATTATCCATTAAGAAAATTGAATAATCCGCCCCCAAACCGATAAGCCGTTAATAAAAAAATTCAATTCGTTCCCCGTCCGTTAAGCCGTTAAGCCATTACCAGTAAGCCACTAAGCTACGGCTCAGATCGGTTTTCGATTTCGGATTAGTTTTGAACACCCCTACTTCTAACATAATAAATTCGGTATTTCCAAATCAGTAGTAAAATAAAGCGAATAAATAGAAAAATTATATGGACAAAGAATGAATAATTCGTTTACTAGTACCCAAAAGGAATTTACAGTAAGTCTGACACTTCTAAGATTAACAAAATCTGCAACTCTTTGAAATTAATAAAAGTGCAAGTAGATATAATATATGTACAAAAAAAATCCAGCCAAAAGATTAAAAAATAAATAAACTAACAAAATAAAGGGAAAAAAAAGTTAAGCGGGTGCGG